>VSMD01041214.1:49586-75298 GCA_008750895.1 Mirza zaza
CCCAGGGTTAGGGGTGGCAGGGGGTGACCGCCCCAGGGTTAATGGTGGCACGGGGCTGACCGCCCCAGGGTTAGGGGTGGCAGGGGGCTGACTGCCCCAGGGTTAGGAGTGGCAGGGGGCTGACCGCCCGAGAGTTAGGGGTGGCAGGGCCTGACCGCCCCAGGGTTATGGGTGGCAGGGGCTGAGTGCCCCAGGGTTACGGTTGGCAGGGGCTGACTGCCCCAGGGTTAGGGGTGGCAGGGGGCTGACCGCCCCAGGGTTAGGGGTGGCAGGGGCTGAGTGCCCCAGGGTTAGGGGTGGCAGGGGCTGAGTGCCCCAGGGTTAGCGGTGGCAGGGGGTGACCGCCCCAGGGTTAATGGTGGCAGGGGGCTGACCGCCCCAGGGTTAGGGGTGGCAGGGGGCTGACTGCCCCACGGTTAGGGGTGGCTGGCAGTGACTGCACAGGGGCGGGGTGCAGGGCCGTCTTTGTTGGTGGTGCCCAGCGAGTCTGCATGTGTGACGTCACACCGTAGAACCACACGCCAGAGCACTGGCGCCTGTGTCCGGGTGTCCACCTTGTTCTCTAGCCCTATAAGATGTGACATTGGGAACCCAGGTGAAGGACAGGCAGGACCCCCCCAGTAAGTACATTGGGGTTTTTGGTTTTGGGGGTTTTTTTGCAACTTCCTAGAAATCGACGATTATTTCAAAATAAAGAAGAGCAAAACAACACGTTGAGTGGTGTGGGGGGAAGCGTTTGTGTCTATAGATGGTCGTGTGAAAGGAAAAGTCTGGAAGGCCCGCAAGGCCCCGTGTCCAGGAGGTGGCCACTTGGTGATCTCAGTTTCCCCCTTTGTGCTTCCTGGGGCCCGTCAGCCCCGGCATCAGCCTCTTTCATCTGATGCCCTCACCTGGAAGCCCCAGGTGGGCAGAGGGGACCCCCCCAGGGTATGTTCCTCCCCCAGTGCCCCGGGGTAACATTGAGGACCCTCCCACCAAGCTCACCTCAAGCTTGGGCCCCTGACAGCCGCGGAGCCCACCCCAGGAGGCCCCGTCAGGCCCGCACCAGGGGACGACTCCCGGATACAAAGGCCAGTGACACAGGCCGGTGGGTGAGGCTGGGAGGCCCCTCCATGCTTGGCCTGGGACAGGCCTTGTCTCCAAGGACACATGGTTGCAGGACCGTGGGGGGCTGGAGAGGTGGGCGAAGCAGCACCCCAACATACCAGAAAGTAGGGGGCAGCTCTTATTTGCTTACTTTCTTTGCATCTCAACCCCGGGCGGAGCTGACAAGCTCGTCCTCTCCCCAGAGCTAGAAGAAGATGCTCCACTAGGAGTAGGAGCGCCCAGCCGGGAACGGGTGGGGGCGGGGTGGCGGTGCAAGGGGCTTCCGTCTGGTTTCACTCTGCAGCTGGAGGCCCTGGGGGAGGTTCCACTTAACGCTGCAAGGGTGGCTTCCGGGAGGGGCTGAGCGCTGGCGAGGCCGGGCGTCTCCTCCATGTTGGACGTCTCCCCCGCGCAGCCCCGGCCTGGGCTGTGCTGGGCCCCTGTCCCAGGACCCCTGGGGGTCACCTCCTGCCACCCACGAGCAAGCCCCACCCCCAGGCCCTGGGCTCTGCCTGGACAGAGGCAGATCAGCTCTGCAAGTGGCGGGTGGCCCCCCCGGCCTGACAGGGAGCCTGCTCCGGGAAACTTCCGGCCTTTTCTTTCCCACAGTACCCCCTCGATGGCCCCGCGGTGACATGTGTGCCGAATGCAGCAGCTGCCCCCCCCCGCCCCCCGGTGGCCCAGTAGCCCCCAGCCCAGCCGCGCTTACCCTGGGCAGCACTGCGGCTCCCAGCTTTGAACATGACCCACCCAGAAACAACAGGTCCTTCAGTGGGCTCAGCCCCCCACACCACCGAGCCCAGGCCGGGTGTCCAGCCGGCACTTAACGTCCGTGGACGGGGCGGGCAGGGGGAGCGGTGAGTAGATGGATTAATGGGGAATTCAGGCAGTGCAGCAACAAAGGGACCGACGGCTGAGTGGCCGAGTGGGTGAATTAATGAATGAACAAATGAGGTGCAGCTCAGTGGATGCATGAACAAGCAAGTAGATGGATGAAGTGGGCACCCCATGGCCAAGCCCCAGAGGCCATGTGGCGGCTCCTCCGCTGGGCAGCACCCCTCCTTCCCCACGACAGCCTGACCCCCTGCCCTCCCAGGCGTGGAGAGCGGGGCTGGCATGCCCGTCCATCCTCCCTCCCGCAGACGAGCGAGACTGGGCAGGTGGGCACCAGCCCTGGGCCCTCAGCCCCTCACTGCAGCCGGGGTCCAGGGTCATCTCCTTGAGGGCTCCTCGAGCCCCAGGCCTGCGTCCCTGTCCCTCACCGGCCTGCGCCTGTGTCCGGGCTACAGGCGGGGCCGCTTGCCCACCCTCCCGGGCCAGACCCAGGCTGGAGAGAAAAGAACACCCCTTCCCCTTGCAAGAGCAAGCTGGGTCCTTCCCTCTGGGGACCAGGCCTGGCCCTGGTTGCCGAGGCTCCGCTTGGTTCCGGGGAGGTGGCAGAAGGAGCGGTGGCAGCAGCAGCTTCTAGAAGCCTCCGGAGCCGTGGCCCTTTGAGCAAGACAGGGCCTGAGACAGCCCGAGCTTTCTCACGGCGGTCACGGCCATGGGCGCCCGGGAGCCAAAGCGGGGGCCGCAGGCGCCCTTCTCAGAGAGGTGCTGTGG
Source organism: Mirza zaza (assembly GCA_008750895.1). Classification (NCBI taxonomy): domain Eukaryota; kingdom Metazoa; phylum Chordata; class Mammalia; order Primates; family Cheirogaleidae; genus Mirza; species Mirza zaza. The sequence continues at coordinate 52,275 of VSMD01041214.1, forward strand.
AGCCCGGCTCTCCACCTGCCCCAGGCCACGGGGGTGAAGGCCAGGTGCCAGCCGGCCCTGCCGGGCAGCCGGGCCAGGGATGAAGGGCTTCACGGGGCCAGCAGGAAGCCTTGGCATCCCCAGCTCGCCCAGGGTCTCTCTCGTGGCGGCGTGTGCTGCTTGTGTCCGGCCGACGGGTCTCGGCCTACCAGAGGCGCGGAGGCGGCGCCCTGGGTTGCGTCTACCGGCTCGGCTGCCTCTGCCTGCGCTCAGGCCCGCGCCCGCACGCGGATTCACCTGGGGACCCATGCGTAGAGGGGACCCTGGGTTACGTATTTTCGCGTGGATTTACAAGTTGTTCCAGCGCCATTTGTTGAAAAGAACAGGCCTCCCCCCCACCCCCCACCTCAATGGAAGCAGCACCTTCGCTGCGAGCCGAGCGGCCGGGCGTATGTCTGCCCGTCTGCCTGTCCGTCTGCCCGTCTCCATGGCTTTGCCGTGACTTTTAGACAATGGTGTTGCGAGTCTTCCAACTTTGTTGTCGATCTTCACGGTCATCTTGGCTGCTCTTGGCCCTTCGTGTATTTATAGATGTTTTAGAGCCAGCTTGTCAGTTTTGAAATAAGCAATAAAGAGCACTCTGATGTTGATCGGAATCATATTTAATCTATACCTCAACTTGGGGAAAATTAACATCTTATGAATGTTGCGTCTTCTTGTGCATGGGCGTATCACACTCCTCGGTGGATTTTGGTCGCCTTTCGTTTCTCTCACCAGCCTTTGGTGCTTTTCCGTGTACAGGACTTGCTCATCTTTTCTTTTTTTTGAGACAGAGTCTCACTCTGTTGCCCAGGCTAGAGTGAGTGCCGTGGCGTCAGCCTAGCTCACAGCAACCTCAAACTCCTGGGCTCAAGCAATCCTCCTGCCTCAGCCTTCCGAGTAGCTGGGACTACAGGCATGTGCTACCACGCCCGGCTAATTTTTTCTATATGTTTTTAATTGTCCAATTAATTTCTTTCTATATTTAGTAGAGACGGGGTCTCGCTCTTGCTCAGGCTGGTCTCCAACTCCTGACCTTGAGCGATCCTCCCAACTCGGCCTCCCAGAGTGCTAGCATTACAGGTGTGAGCCACCGCACCCGGCCAAGGACTTGTTCCTCTTTAAACAGATTTGCCCTTAGGCTTGTGGTGAAGTTTATGGGGTTTTTTGATGCTATTGTAATTGATATCTATTTTCTAGTTGTTTGTAACTAGCATATAGGAATATAATTATTTTTTACATATTGTCCTTAAAACCAGTGCTCTTGCTAAATTCATCCATTAATTCCAATAGTTTATCTGAAGATTGAAAATTCTTAGGAATTATTTTATGCATTTGCAAACAGTGACAGTTTTATGTTTTCCTGTCCAATCATTATACCTTTTGTCTCCTTTTTCTTACCGTGATACTCGAGCTGGGACTTTCTGGACAATGTTAAATAGAAACGGTGGTATCTTTGTCTTGCTCTCTGTCTGGGGAGGAGAGTGTATAACTTCTCACGATTAATTATGTTTGCTTAGGGTTTAGTTGTTTTTGTTTTAGTTTTAGCTTTTGCAGATGATGGAGTTTCCTAATATTCCTAGTTTGCCTAAGAGTTGTATTTCTAATTACGAATGGACCTTGAATTTTTTCAAATGCTTTTCTGCATCTTTTGCGTTGAATATGTTTTTTCTCATTCTGTTGATGTGGTGAATTATGGTGGTTGATTCTCCAATGCTAGGCTAACCGTGCACGACTCGATTAAACCACACGTGACCGTATGTCTTTATGTTTAGCACCGGATTACGTCTGCTGGCGTTGTGTTTAGGGACCTTGCATCTGTGCTCGCGCGAGAGAGTCACCTATGATTTTTCCTTCTTGAAATGTCCTTTTGACGTCAAGGTTACGCTGCCTCGTAAAAATCATTCTGCAGAGATTTGCAGAAAAATTGCTATTATTTCTTCCTTAAGTGTTTGGAAGAGCTTGCTAGTGGTGAAGTCATCTAGACTTATGGTGTTCTTTGTGGGAAGATCATGAACATCCCGAGTTTAATTTGTTTAATTAATATTGGGCAATTTATATATATTTTTTGTTTCTTCTTGTATCTGCTTTTATATATTGTGGGGTTTTTTTAAGGAGTGTATCTTATCTACATTACCAAAATTATGTTTTGATATTATCAAATGTTTTGATGTTTTGAAATGATCAAAATTATGTTCTCGGTGCCGCCCCCCCCCCAAGTGGGGTCAGTGTCCCTAGACCTGGAGTGACGTCCCATCCTTAATTCCTGGCGTTGGTGACTCCTGTCTCCCTCCCCCCTTCGATCAGTCTTGCTAAAAGTTGATCAGTGTTGCTCGCGTCTCCTCAGAGAACCACATTTTAGCTTTGTAGATTTTCCCTAATGTGGTGTTCGTTTTTTATTTCATTGACTTGTGCGCCTGTCAATACCTGGCTTCCTTATGCTTTCTTTGGGGTTTCATTTGCAATTTTTGCAACGTCTCGAGGTGGGTTCCAGGCTCTTCTCTAATTCCACGGCACATGTTTACAGCCCTAGATTTCCCTCTGTGCACTGATTTACCTGTACGTTCTGGTGCGTTACGTTTGTATCGTTATTTCATTTAAACCGTTTTCCCATTCCCGTGGGATTCCTTTTTTCTTTGACCCTCGAGTTATTTGGATTGTTTTGTTTCCAAAACATTTGGGGCTTCCCTAGTTATCTTTTTTATTGATTCCTAGTTTAATTTCACTGTGGTCAGAGAACATATTAAACATGATGCAATTTCTTTGAAATTTGTTGGAACTTGCTTTTAAAACCCTGAATATGGTCTCTCTCGGTGCGTGTTCCGTGCGTGCTTGGAAAGCTCACGCAGTCCTCAGCTGGGCGGGGGGCCGTGTTCTGTCCGTGCCAACGGGGCCACGTCGATGATCGCGCCGTCCGTACTCGTCTCTGGGGGTGCTCCAGCGCCGGGCCTCCTGCCTGCCTCTCACGAGATGTGCTCAGCACCCCCCACCCCACCTCCCACTGCTGTGGACTTCCTCTTTGACCTCTCAGTTCTGCCCGTTCGCTTTCTATGTTTTAGTTGTGTTTTTAGTCGCATACGGATTTAGAATTGATCTCTTCCTGCCAAGGTGATACTTTTATAATGACGCGATATTCTTTACCTCTGGTAATATTTAAAGCCTGCTTTGTCTGATACTAGTTTACCTGCACCTGCGTTCATCCGGCGACACCAAGGCACAGTTTTTCCCACCCTTTCGACATCAGTTTTTCTGTGTCTTTATATTTCAAAGTGGATTTATGTAGTTGCTCTTAATCCTGCCTGGCAATATTGACCTTTTCATTGGGATATTACTCCACTCGTAACGCATGCAGTCTACCCCTTGCATTTCCTTTTCTTTTGTTTCATCTCTTCCTTTCATTCTATTTTCTTTCCATGCTCCCAGCTGGCCATTCTCTTCCAGGCCACGTGAATTCCTCTCTACCACGTTGCCTCTGGTCCCATTCATCTGTCGCGTCCTTAATTTCCATTATTGCCCTTTCTGTCCTAGAATGTCACTTTTCTAATACCGTTTTTATTTCTCTGGTGAACTTCCCCATCTTTTCATCTCTTTTCCTGAACCTGGTTAGCGTGGTTATTTTTAAGCCCTCATCTAAGAACTCTGAAGCAAACCACAGCCGTCGACTCGCCCCCGAGTCTGTGGGTGGGTCAGCAGCGTGGGCCGCCCCGCTGGGTGGTCCTACCGGGGCCCACCCCAACACAGGCGCACACATGTGGCTCGGCAGTGGCTGGCGGTCTCAGCTGGCCTCGTACCTGGAGCCAGGGCCCCTTAGCATTCCTCTGTGCAGCTCTTCCAGCAAGCCAGCTCGGACTTGTCCACACCAGCGTTCTGAGAGGGCCAAAGCGGAGGCTGCAAGGTCTCTGGAGGCTGAAGCGCAGGACACCTCGTCCATTTCCACCGTAGTGGAGACAGACTCTGGCCCCCAGTGGGAGCAGCTACAATGAATTTGCACCAATCTCTAACCTGCCACTCACCCTTCAAGACACCTAAAATGCTCACCCAATCACAGAAGCCATCCTGCCCAAAGTCCCGCATCTTGTGATCTGCCTCTTCTTCCGGCCTCTTCTGCCCAAGGCCTGGCCCCCAAAATCAACGCCGTATGTTTTAGGACGCTGATATGATGGTACCCTACCTCTGAGTCCTAATTTCTTTATTAGTTATCTATTGCTACATAGCAAACCACACTGCAGCTTCGTGGCTTAAAATAATTAATTTCTTTGCTCATAACTGTGGGTCAGAAACGCGAACTTGGCTCAGCTAGGGGGTTGTCCTGCAGCTTTGCCCTGACTTGTGCAGCCACAGACACCCGGCAGCTCATTCAGGGCTGGGTGGTCTAAGACGGCCTCATTCACACGCCTGGTGGTTGGTGCTGGCGGTCGGTCAGGCCAATCGGTTCTCCTCCATGTGGCTCTCCAGCCAGCAAGCTCAGGCCTAGTCACATGGCCACGTTCCAAGAGCATGTGAGTCATGCAGAGTGTAAGTTCCCCAGCATTCTTCGTTCAGTCACCTAAAGTCACAAGATCAGCCCAAATTCAAGCAGTAGTAAAGCTCCTCTCTTAATGGGAGGAGCCACACGTGTGGACGGCAGTTGAACATACCCACCTTTAGATCTGTTTCTACGGTCTGTTTTTTCCCTTGGTTTTCAGTCTTTTTGCGTATGAAAAACTGTTGAGGCTCAACAATACCGTCTCCTTGCAGGAAATTTTATTTTCTTCTAGCAGAACGCACCTGGGCAGAGCACACTCCGGGCAGGGATTGAGGCAATGTGAGGCTAAGTGACGGGATCTCAACTGAGAGCCTGGGGTGTTGACTGGGGCTCCCCCCCCAATAGCTTCTGTCCCCAGTGACACGAGTCTGCTAAATTCTAGGTCAGCTTTTTTCTTTTCTTTTTTTTTTTCCTTGAGACAGAATCTTGCTCTGTCACCCAGGCCGGAGTGCAGTGGCCTCATCACAGCTCACCGCAGCCTCAGACTCCTAGGTTCAAGCGATTCTCCAGCTTCAGCCTCCCAGAGTGTTGGGGCCCCAGGCGTGAGCACCATGCCCGGCCCTAGGTTTGCTTTTCACCCTCGTAGCAGCTGCTTTTCGTTCCATTTCTCTGGATCTCACCCACTCTTGCAGCTTAGGGAATCCACAGAGGGTTCCAGGGAAAACGGCGTGAATAAATGCTCACTGCTGCGTGGTGCCCTGTTCACCCAGCTCCCGTCCCCCGTGTCCTGGTGTCTCTGTGGCCCCGGGCTCAGCAGCCCCATGAGCCCCTGCCCTGTTCAGCGCCAGTGCCCCATGTCGCGGGCGGGCAGAGCTGCGGAGGAGGAGGAAGCACAGCCTCGAGCTTGGGCCCAGCTCCCGTGTCTCCTGCTGTCCAGGCTCTGAGCCCTTCGGGTCTTTCTTGTTCTCCAAAGCCTCCGGTAGCCGTCACCGTCACCTGGCTGGTGGGCAGTTACGGGCGTCTCCACGAGAGGGTTTAGTCGGGTGGCAACTACACGGCCGGAAGGGGAAATCCTGCCGCTTCCAGGCTGCTGTATTTCCTTCCAGTCTTTTTCTAAGCACGCGCACATCATCTCTTTTGTTTCTGTTTCTCGACGATATTTCCTCATGCAAAAGGAACGTTAGGGGCAAAACAGGGCAGCCTCCTTCACGGGGTGGCTTGAGCAGTGACTTCCCCTTACTAATTTGTCCTCGGCACCTGCGTGTTCCAAGTGCCCGCCTGTTTGTGGGGCCGTGGAGCCTTCCAGATAGGGGGCCTCAGGCATCACCTGCTGGCTCCCTCCCATCCCGTTTTGCAGAAGAGGGGCCCGAAGGCCCAGGCTAGAGAGGAGTGGCGGTGACTTTGCCGTGAGGGAGAGCAGCTGCGGCCAGGGCCCTGCCCCCTCCTGAGCATCCCGCAAGGCCAGGGCCCCCTTCCCCTCTCCGGTGAGGGGAAAGCTTCCACCTTTACAGCCTCTGGCCCCCCGGCCTCCCTGGAGCCCCAGCCGGGTCCTGGCCTTGAAGATCTCCGTCCCGTGGGGTCGAACGTTCTCCTTGTTTCTGGAAGGGTCTAGGCCACATGCAGCAGGGGCACTTGAACCCGGGACAGCGCGGGGGGTGACAGCCGACCGAGGCGCTGCTCACACCTCCTCTCCCTTCTTCTCCACTGCAGGCTGCGGGAGCACCACCGGGCCACCATCAGGGTCATCCGGCGCATGCAGTACTTCGTGGCCAAGAGGAAGTTCCAGGTCAGTCTGGCACTGAGCGCCCCGCCCCCCGCAACCCCTCCCGCACTCGCCCTGCCCCCGTGGGGGCTGTCACAGTCTCCGTCCTCAGCCCCTCAGGCACCTGTGTTGACTTCCTTATCCGTCCCTGAGAGGCCCCGTCCCCCCAGATGGCAGGCCCCCTGAGGGACGTCCCTGAGGACCAGCCTGAAGGGACACGTGGCCTCCCCTTCGCTAGTCAGGAGACAGCCTTGGCGAGGGCCGGTGGGTGATGTCGGAGCAGCTCAGAGATGGTGTGGAGTCAGCCCCGAGTCACGTAGGCAGGAAGTAAGGTCCCCGGAGCCCAGGGCCCTCTCCTGCGCTGGCTCAGTGTCCCGAGCCTCCCTGTGTGCGTCAGGACAGCAGAAGGGCCAGCCCGTCTGCACGAGCAGGAGGGGTCCCTTCGGCCTTCCTCTGGGAGAGTCCCACAGAAGCCCCTTGGGGCCTCCGGAGCCCAAGGCCCCCTTCTGCTGCGGGGTCAGTCCTCGAACTGAGGCGGTAGTGGGGGGAGGTTGGTCCGCACGTGAGAGCAGGGGTGCAGGTGTAGGAGACGGGCTCCCGAGGGCTGGCTGTTCTCCTTCCGGAAGGCCCAGATCACCAGGCGGGGAAGCTTGGGACAACTTGCCGAGGTGTCCCAACAGCAGCCCTGCATCCGGCTCCAGGCCCCCTCGGCGGAGTCCCCACCCACCTGGGCCCCGGAGTGGCCACACCGCAGCCTCTGGGCCCCATGGGGGACCTGGACGATGCGGACCCCTGCCCCAAGCAGCCCTGGGCAAGTTCTTCCCCAAATGCAATGGGAACGAGAACCAGGGGCCGGCACAGGACTGGGCACGCGCACGCCTCGGTCCGGCAGCCCCCGCCAGCCCCGGGAGCAGCCCTGGGCCAGGCCCTCACCGAGAGCGGCGTGTGGCCCCCTCGTCCTGGCCACCAGCCACCACCTGGAGGGACAGTTTGCACACGCAGTGGTCCCACGGTGGCAGTCTGCTGCCTGCCCTTCTGCCTGCACCCCCTGGGGGGGCTTTCATGGCTCGACTAGACCAGGTTGTGCCACAGCTCCCAGCAAGGCCCGGGACTGCTCACTGTGGAAACAAGAGTCGCAGTAAATGCCATTGTCAGCCAGCACCTCGAGAGCTGCCTGGCTGTTCTGGGGAGACCCGAGGGCCCCACAGACCCGGGCGTCACGATCCTGCGGCAGGGCCGGCTGGGACAGGAAGTGACACAGGAGCACTGGGAGAGGAGGCCCCAGCGTCCTGGTGGCACCAGCCAGCGCCCACCCAGGGAAGGGGCTGCAGGAACCCCTCAAGGCTCAGGTCTGGGCAGGCCAGTCCCAGAGGGCAGAGGGGACAGAGGGAAGGGTCCAGGTATCGCCTCGCTGGAGAGCAGAGTGGCCCTGACAGCCAAAGCCACTGCCCTCACCCTGGGGCGCAGAGGCGGTGGGGGGGGGGCTTCCAGGGTGGGGCGGCCCCTGGCCTGAGACGGTAGGCCGCTTCGGGACAGAGCCTAGAACCCAGCAGGGACTGTGGGTCTGTGCCAGGTGGGCACTGGGCTTCCTGGGGGTGGCTTCCAGGGTCTGGGGCCCCCGGCAGAGCACATGGACCTCGTGACCCCTGGGCAGGCCCAGCTCCAGGGTGACGTGGGCAGCTCCCAGCTCAGGTCAAGAGCCCGTCTGCCAGGGCCCCAGCAGTCCCTGTCCCTAAGGCGCAGGCAAGAAAACCAGCCCTTAGGGAGGAGCCGGCCGAGAGCCCTGCACCCCCTTCCGGGCTCTGGTCCCCTCTTCTGCCTCTGTACACAGGCCAGGGTCTGAGAGTGGCCCAGGAAACTTCCAGAAGCAGACCAGGCAGCACTCATCTCCCTACTCTCTGCAGCTCCCTGCACCCCAGGCCCTGGCAACAACGGGGCCCTTGTGGGGCCCAGAGGCTCCTGCGGGAGGATGGGGTCTAGGCGCCTCCGCCCTCCCCTCCCCGGCTGGCTGGCGTTACCGGGGCAGCGTGGGGGGTGGGGAGAGGAGGCCTCCAGAAACCGAAGTTGGGAGGAGGGGAGCCCTTGGCAGTGAGGAGCCCTGTGGGGCTGCAGGCACGACCCGCCCCCCACCAGCCCAGCTCTCTGCAGTCTTCCCCTCCTCCGCCCCCACCGGCCCCTGCCTGGCCTCAGGGGCTGCAGACGTGGCGGGTGGCCCCCCTGGCTGCTTAGCTGGCCGATAAGTCCCTGGCCAGCCGCCCCTGTGTCTGGCCCGCGGAGCCAGAGCCTCTTAGCCCTTCAAGTTTGCCTTGAACCCCCCTGTCCACCGACGGTCAGTCTGGCCAGCCAGGGAGCTTGGCAGCTCCTGGACAAGCCTCGGTGTCCTGGGTGTCGGGGGGCACTGCCGACGCCTCCTGGGCTGTGCCCTGGGTGGGGGGCGGCCGGCCCTGTCCAGCCGTGTCCCTGCCATCACTCACACACACAGACGCCCCTCACTCCTTGCACAGGCTCACTCACGTGTCTGCATGGGCCCCAGCACACGTGCCCACATGTGCCTGGTCACAGTGGACTGAGAGCACCCGGCCATCTGGGGACCAGCACTAGGACCTGCTCCCGCCCAGGGTCAGGCCTTCACCACCTCGGCACCTCACCAGGCACACCTAGAGGTGCCACACGCCTCCTAAAGCCCTTCGGTCCACAGGGGCATGACCCCACCACTCAGGGCCACCTTGGACGCGTGTTGGGAAGAGGCTCAGCCACAGCCGGCTCTGGCTCTGGCATGGCAAGGAAGAGACTCCCCGACCTGTCTCACCTTCCATCTTATGTAGCCTCACTCGCTCCCTGTCGGGCAGAACAAGGTAGGGCTCAGCTCCCCATCTTGCAGAAGGGAGGAACAGGGCTCAGCACCCCATCTTGCAGAAGGGAGGAACAGGGCTCAGCACCCCATCTTGCAGAAGGGAGGAACAGGGCTCAGCACGCCACTGGGGACAAGCCCTGCTGCTACCTAGGCACTCTGTGGCCCGGCCCGCCCCGCCCCACTGTGCTGGTGAGCACCTAGCGCTCACATGCCCTGCGAGGGCAGCCCTGTTACCGTGCGTTCAGAGCCACACCTCGGCACAGAGAGCAGAGTGACGTGTGTCTTTCTGGCCCGCAGCAAGCACGGAAGCCCTATGACGTGCGGGACGTCATCGAGCAGTACTCCCAGGGCCACCTCAACCTCATGGTCCGCATCAAGGAGCTGCAGAGAAGGTGGGTAGGGCCGGGCCCCTGGGATGGGGGTGCAGGGGCACCTGGCAGGCCACGACCAGCCCCAGCCCCAGTGAGGGCAGGGCCAAGACCTGAGTTCTCCCGAGAGAGCCCTCCCGCCCCTCCCCTGCCCTCCACGGAGGGGGAGCTGCCAGCCACAGCCAGCCCACCGGGCATCTCCGCTGCTTCTGCCCCTCCCAGACCTGGGAGGACGGAGAAGTTATGGGGGCATGGGGGAGGGGAACACCTGCCCCCTCCCCGCTGGAGCAGAGCGCCCAGCCCCCGCCCGCACACCACTCTGAGCGGGAGGCCAGGCCCAGCCCAGGAGGAGATGTGCCTGGCAGAGGCCCCCGCCCCCAGGCCTGGAGCTGGGGACCCTGGCAGTCGGGAGCCAGCGTGTTCTGGGCTCTGGCTTGGATCCTGGAGGGCTGGTTCCCATGGAAGCAGTGCCGTCCACGGGGGCCTGTGCAGGCTCAGGCCAGCCAGCCTGGGGACCCAGCTCTGTGTTGCAGGGGTGTGGCCAGGAGGCTGGGTCTGTCTGGCCGAGGTGAGGCCGAGGCTCAGGTTGGGTGCCCTCCCATTGCTGAGGAAGTGTAAGGAGCAGCCCAGCTGCCCCCATTTCTCTGAGCTACCCCCCCTGGCCCCTCAGGAGCAGGGGCTCACAGGCACCTGCAGGTCTTGGATGGGGGTGATAGGTGCCCCAGAACGGCGGGTGGGCGGTGCACTGTCTTGCTGGGCACATCAGCGCATCCACCACCCCACCCCACCCCCCCAACGGCTGGGCATCCGAGCGGTGCCAGGGCAAAGCGTGAGCTGGTCTCTGTCCCCCCCCCCAGGCTGGACCAGTCCATCGGGAAGCCCTCGCTGTTCATCCCCGTGTCAGGTGGGTTCCGCAGCCCCCGCCCCGCTCTCCCTCCCGCCCCCGCCCACCCGCCGGCCTCTCCCCAGAGTCGGACTCCAAAGCCATGGTGGGGGGGAGCGAGGCAGACCCCACCCTAAGCAAAGTGGCTTCCAGGGGTGCTTTACAAAGATTCTTCAGTTTGCCTAAGAACCCACTGAGTCCCTTTAAATGGCGAGCTTCCTGGGCACCAAGGTGGGGTGCGGAAACGTGGCCCCAGGACAACTTCTCAGGGGGTCCTGGGGGAGAAGGGCCTGCGGGCGGGGTTGCGGGGGGACCTGCCCGCAGGACTCAAGGGCTCCGCCCGGCTCAGGTGGAGGAAGAGCAGCGAGGGCGCCAGGCCCGGCTCTGCGCCAGCTCACTGCTTGCCCGGGACGGGGGCTGGGAGCCATGCGGGGAAGGGCTGCTCCGTGGGGCTGCCCCAGCCACGTGAGCCGCAGCTCACGACAAGGCGGGTGCCTCCCCCACTGCTGCCATCCCTGCCACCTGGATCAGGGCCAGTGCCACCCCGGGGCGCAATGTCACCGGTTCGCACACAGGCAGGTGCCCCGGCCCAGGCAGCCCCAGGCAAGGTGAGCCCGTGGCCGCAGGACAGGTTCTGGGAGGTCACGGAGCGTGAAGGTGGGGCCGGGGTGGAGCCGGGCCCAGGCTGGCACAGGGGGCGCCCCGCCCCGCCCCGCCCACTGCGCCACCCCTGCTGCTCTCGCCACGGAGCCCTGGCAAAGACGCCCCTGTCGGTGCAGGCCTTCCGCCTCTCAGCTGCCCCCTGCGCCCCAGCCCCTGCGCCACCAGCCCAGCCAGGGCCGCCTGCCCCGTCCCTCCCCACCACCGCACACGCCTGACGTCTGTCTCTGACCCCGTAGAAAAGAGCAAGGACCGCGGCAGCAACACGATCGGCGCCCGCCTGCACCGGGTGGAAGACAAGGTAGGCTCGAGCGTCCAGCCACAGCAGCTCCGCTGTCGGCGTCCTTGGGGACGGCACGTCCGCCTCCCAGCGCTGTCCCGAGCGTGCACACGGGCCTCCCTCCTGCCTCCTCCCCGTGCTCACGGCAGCCGGCCCCACGGCAGCCCCGAGATGGGGCGCAGGTCCGCCCCTCACCCGGCCGGGCATCGGTCCCTGTGGAAGGGGCCGGCTGGGTTCTAGTTCTCTGACACGTTGAGGGAAGTGCCCGCTGGCCCCGCGCTGGAGTCTCCAAGCTCCGCCGTCACGCAGCGGGCAGGCAGCACGGGTCTCGGTCCCCCAGCCCGCACGCCGGGGGAGCCAGGGCCCTTCTGCAGGTTGCTGCCCTGTGGCTTCCCCATGCCAGAGCGGGGAGCCGGGCCTCAGGGTGGGCACACGCCGGGGCCTTCGGGGTGACCCCGCTACTTCCCGTCTTCTCTGTGCTCCAGGAGGGGTGTGGGGGGCCGGCCTCAAGCCCCAGCCTGCCCTGGGCCCAGCTGTCCGGGGCCTTGGCGTGGGCAGGGCGCGGGCGCAGGGCAGCGTGGTACCCGGCTGGGGTGGGCGCGTGCGAGAAGAGGGGTGTTCTGCTCACCCTGAGCCCAGGTGTGCTGGGGGAGGACTCGGCCTGGCCCCCGCGTCTCCATGACCCCTGCCCTAGGGTCCTGCCTGGGTCACAGCGGCAGCTCCACCCGGCCCCGCTGGGCATCTGGGAGGTGCAGGGTCTGTGGCTCCCCCCCACCCCCCGTGGTCTGGCCACCCACGGCCCCACGAATCCAGACGCCAGGGCTCCGGCACGCCCAGGTGGGCCACCGGGGTGCCCTGCACCCTGCCAGGACCTGTGCCCAGCGCCCAGGGTGGTCCAGGAGCCACAGGACACTCCGGGCCCGGGGGCGGGGGTTCCCAGGCCCTCGGCTGAGCCCCCCACTGCCCTTTGAAGTTGCTGCGGTTGGAAGCAGGCTGTTATCTTGCCGAACGGCTCGGCTGTCTACATGGGCTTTATCTGAAAGTAGCTGAGAGGCTAAAAATAGAGGGATTTCGGTTGGGCAGGGAGCGCGTCTGCTGTGCGGTTTCCCCGGCAACGCCGGGCTCTGGCCCACATCCATCCCGGCACAGCCCGGCCCACGCTCCGGGCGAGCCGGCTCCCCGTCCTGCCCCACCCCGTCCCGGGCCCGGGCCCGGAGGCATCGCCTCTCCCCACCTGGCACAATCGGCCCGAGGCCTGGGGCGGACATGGGGCCCTGGGGCCGGTGGCTGGGGGCAGGCAGGCGGAGGTCCGGCGTTCAGGTGCCCGCCGGGACACTCTCTCGGGCCTGGCCCGCTGGGGCTGCGTGGCCCCAGCACCCTGAGCCCCGCCGCCGCCCGAGGTCCCGGCCATCCATGGGCAGCGGAGGGTGTGCCCATCTGGCAGGGCGGGGGCCGGGCGCTGGGGGAGGTCTGCTGGCGAGGCCGGCCAGGCCCAGAGGCCCGGGAGCCCTGGTCTCCACCGTCCGGCAAGTGGGGTGTCTCCTGGGCTCTCCCCGTGTGCACACAAGGGCACACCCGGGGCGGCGGGCTGGGCACCCCGTGTTGAGGGCAGAGCTAGGAGTTTCCAGACTTCAAAGGAAGCCGTGCTAGAGCCAGGGGGGGCACCGGGCCCCCTCCACCCTCACGCGGCCATGGCCAGGCAGCCTTTGTGGCCCAGCTCCCGCCACCGGCAGGATCTGGGAGGCCTTTCGTGGACGGCACGGGCTGGGAGAGAGCCTCCCGCCCCCAGTCCCCTGCCCCGGCCCGCCCTGCCCCCACCCGCCGTTCCAGGCCTTTCCCGGGGCTCTGGCCCCTGCTCCACGAGACATGCCACCCCCCTGAAGCCCAGACTGGGAGCCCGGTGCCCTGTGGGGTGGCAGCGGGTGGCTGACAGGGGGACATGGGGACCTGAAGGGCAGCACCCCTCTCCTGGGCGTGGGGAGCAGCCAGCTAGCGGCCCGCCGGGGTCTGAGGACGAGAACGCAGCCCGTGCGTGACCAAGGTCGGCCTGGTGGGCTGCAGTGGGGCCGGCGCTGGCCTTGAGGGCGCAGAGTTACTGCCCATCCGTCAGACCCGAGCAACAAAGCGAGTGATTTCCGGAGTCCCTGATCCCCGGGGGCAAGGTTTGAGAACAAAGCGGACTGGCGGCGCAGGGCCCCACCAGGCTCTGAGCCAGGGCCGCGCGGTGCCGGGAGACCGCACGCACCTCGCCTGGCGGCGCCGGCTCTGTGCCGTGCCCTTTCCCGCACGGAGTCCCCGTCCTGGGGTCCCCGAGTTAGTGAGCGGCACCGTCCTGGGGTCCCCGAGTTAGTGAGTGGCACCCGTGCTCCACGCTAAACCTCAGCCCCTCGGAGGGGTCTGAGCTGGAACCGGGCTGCCCGTCGAGGGGTTGGCAGAGATGTGCTGACCCGGCCGGCCAGGTGGCAGCCTGCCCAGCCCCTCCCCCGCCCGATGCCCCCTGGAGGGGGGACAGACCCTGGGAAAGGCGACCGGGCCCAGAGGGCATGGCGGCACAGCCTGGGCCCCTCCCTCAGCGCAGTTATCAACACGGCCATCGGGACCACGAGCAAGCCAAGCGCAGTCCTGCTGACCTAGGGGAGCAGGGGACAGGAAGTCCAGCAGCCACTGGCCTGCGGAGGCCGGGCGGGCCCACGACACCGCCGGTGCCAGCCGGCCCGCCAGCCCAGCCAGAGCCCCGGCCCTCCCGGAGGTCCCCTCCCCTCCCCGGCACCCCCACCCCCGCTGGCTCTGGGCCAGGAGGGAGTCAAGGCTGCAGCCCCCAGCTGCTTTCCCAGCTCAGCCCGGCTCCAGGGACGAGGGGCCCCGAGAGGAGCGGGGGAGAGGCCTTGGGGACGCACAGCTGCCTGGCCCCCGCTCCCGGGAGGGGGTCATTCCGGGGGTCAGGGAGGCCTGGAGTGTCTGCTTGCAGAGTTACAGTGGAGCTTTTTCAGGCTTGCCTCAGTATCCCTAGCAGGGAGCCCCTCCTCCCTTTATGTCCGGGCCAGGGGCCCACCCTGGGGAGCGGGATCCCACGGGCTCCCCACTCGCCCAAGCCCCGCGGCGCAGCCTTGTCAGGACTCTGCTTGGCAGCGTGTGTCTTTGCTCCAAACAGAGCCGTCACCCGTCCTACAGGCTGTGCCCCCACGCCTGGGACACCTTCCTGCTGTGCCTGGCCTGGCCGTCCAGGCTCTGTCTCGCCCCGGGGCATGGGGAGCGGAAATGTCATTCCCACCCCCTGCCCCTCGCCCCCCAGACAGCACTGGCCGCTCCCCGCCCGCCCCCTTCTGTGTGCACGTGCTTCTCGGCGCTCATCTTATATTATCGTCTTCTTTGTCCTGGAAAGGACTCTTGGTTGCCCAGATAAATCCTCTTTTACAGGTGGAAAAACTGAGGCCCAGAGAGTTTAGGCAGTGCCTGAGGCCACACAGCCAACTGGGTGAAGGGCTGGTCCCAAGGAGGCCACAGACAGGTCGGGGAGGCGAGGGGGTGCACAGAGAAAACAAGGTGTTTCATAATCACTCCAGGTTTGGAAAGAGGCCAGGGGCAGAGGGCGGGGGTCAGGGCAGGGGCCGACAAGGTCGACCTCGGGGGTGGACAGTTCTGACAGTCCCCCGCAGCGGGGGTCCTGAGGACCCTGGCCCTGAGCTCACCTGCCAGCCCCAGGGGTCCCCGGGGTCCCGGGCAGGGCTCAAGGCCAGCAGCGTGGGCCGGCGGGGGGCGGGGGGCAATGGCAGGGCCGTCCCCCCTTCCTCCTGAGCGTGGGTCCCCGGCCCCGGGACCTGCCGCAGTGTTTGCGCTGGGCCCTGTTTGCTTTGCAAGCTAAGCTCACACTGCTTTTGCTGATAGGAGCGCAGCGGGCTGGGGGTTGCTTTCTTCTCTGTTTCGGCCGGAAATGTTCGCAGCTTAGAGCCGGACACAGGGGAGTCCCAGGTTTCTGGGCCCCAGTCAGAGGGCGCCGAGTGGGAAGAGGCCCGCACCTGACACTCCCCCCACCGCCCTCTGCCCCAGGAGCCGGGCAGACGCACCTCCTGGACGACAGTGCCCACCCTCCCGAGCCGGGGCGCAGGCCCCAGCCCCCCGGAGCTTGGCGTCTGCCCCCAGATGCTGCCGCCACACTGTCCCCCATCCCAGAGGGGACCCCCCCAACACCAGGCCTGCAGGCCAGACCCTAAGGCCTCCTCAGCCTGTGCAGGGCCCCCAGCCCCGCCCCCAGAGCCCGCCCAAGGCCTGTGGCCGCCCTGGCTCTGCAGCCCAGCCCTGCTGAGCTCAGGCCTTGGCCCTCTCCTGCTCGGATTGTTTTCCCAGCCACCTACGTGGTCCCCGGCCTCCCCCTGCCCCCCCGCCCGCCGACCCTTCACGTCGTATGTTATTTCTCGAGCACTGCTGAGATCCATTTGCTGATCTTTTGTTCAGAATTCCTGTGTCAATATTTACGTGTGAGATACACGCATAACACGCTCTCCTTTGCTGGGCTGTCCCTGTCGTCGGGCCGGGGCACCGGAGGGACGGACGTGAGCTTGGCAGGCCTCACCCGCTGTGGTCCCTCTCTTCCCGGAGCTGGGAACGTCCGTGGAAGTCCAGCGCTCTTGTTCTTCCCTCGGGTGTTTGGTGCAACTTAAGGGTGAAGCCAGGCGTCCTAAAACTACGGCCCTCGGGCCACATGCAGGCCGCCTAGCACATGTATCCGGCCTGCCGGGTGTTTTTGCCGCCGCTGCCCGTCCTGCTTAGCAGCCGACTCGTCCCGTGCCCACGGTGCGCACTCTCCAACGGTCTGAGGGACGGTGAACTGGCCCCCTGTTTAAAAAATTTGAGGACCCCTGGGTGAAGCTGTCCGGGCCTGGTGTTTCCTCTGCGGGAAGATTCTTAATTACGAATTCAGTGACACAACGAGGGGGAATTCGGGTTTTCTATCTCTTCTTGCCTCAGTTTTGATATACATGCTTGTAAACTCTAGGGGTTTATACATTTCATCTTAGCTTTCGGATTTATTGGCACTTGGGACTGTTTCCACGTTAGTCGAGTCAGCAATTGGACCCTCCTCTGTCCCCAATGTGTCCGTTTGTGCCTTCACCACAAACCGCCAGCTATCCATCAGTTTTATTAAAATTTTTAACAAAAGTTGGCTTCGTGAGTCCTCTCGACTGTGGGTTTTGTTCTATTTCACTCACTTTCCTTCCTCCCATGTACTTGGCCTTAAGATGCTGTTCTTTCCCTGACTTCTCACGTTGGATATCCATCAACCTTCAGGCTTTCTAGGTCTCTAAGGCATTCGAGATTATCCGTCTTTGCTCTAAGGCATCTCTCGGACCGCACCCCGCGTTTCCGCACGCAGCATTTCGCCGTGTTTTTCTCCGCTCCGTCGCGACCCCTTGTTCCTGTCGGGCGTTATTTAGCAGCGTGACTTCTGTCATTGCCGTAACTGTGGCGGAGCTTTCCAGCAATCTTGCTCCGTGTGATGTCAGTCCTTTGGAATGTTTCGGTGTATGACTTACGGCAAAATATGGGGTCAATTTTTGTCAGCGCGCCTCCCGCTCTTTGAAAACGGCGCCTAGCCCGGCGCTGTTCTGTGCGGCGCCGTGTTCGGGTCCACCAGAGCAAGCCCGGAATCTTCCGCACGCTCATGGGAACGTTTTTATCTACTTGATCCGGCATTACCGAGAAGGCATAGGATAAATTTGTTTAACTTTCTAAGAAACTTCTGAACTGTTTCCAAAGGATTTGTACCATTTCATTTTCCCATCAGTAACGTACAAAGGTTCCACAGCCTTGCAAATACACGGCCTTTTTTAGTCCAGCCCGTTTAGCGAGTATGTAATGGTATCTCATTGTGGTTTTGATTTGCATTTCCCTAATGACTAATGATGTTGAGCCACTTTTCATGTGCTTATTAGCCATTCATAGTCTGCTTTGGTGAAATGTTTATTCAACTCCCCAGCCCATTTTCTAATTAAGTAGTCTGTTCTATTATTGAGTTGCAAGAGTTTTTTACATGTTCTGGATACAAGTCCTTTATCAGATATATGACTTGCAAATATTTTCCCCCGGTCCGTGGCTGGCCTTTCATTTTCTAAATCGTGTCTTTTAAATCACAAAAGTTTTTAATTTTAATGAAGTCCAATTTGCCTTTTGTTGCATTGCTCATGTTTTGGATGTTCTGAGGCCTCTTTGCCTAATCCAAAGTCATAAATATTTCTTTTTTTTTCCCTATTTTTTTTTTCTGGAAGTTATATAGAATTAGATCTTACATTTAGATCTATATTTATTAGGAGATAATTTTGAGGTGTGGGATAAGTTAAAGTCAAAGTTTCTTTTGTTTTTACGTTTGGAGATATGGCTGTCCCAGCACAAAAAGAGTCTTGAAAAGACTCTTTTTCCTCCATTGAGTTATGGCATCTTTGTCAAAAATCAATTGGCCACAGATGTATGGGTTTATTTCTGGATTCTCAAGCCTACTGTCTTGGTCTGTGTGCCTGTCCATAAACCCACACTACACTGTCTTGATCATTGTAGCTTTACACTAAGTTTTGAAATCAAGTAGGGTAAGTCTTCTAATTTTCACCTCTTTTCAAATTGTTTTTGTCCATTCTGAGTCCCGATTTTTATATAAGTTTCAGGTTCAACTTGTTAATTTTTGTCAAAAAAAAATTAGCCTGCTGGTATTTTGATAGGCATTATGTTGTTGCGTCTTTAGACCCATTTGGGGAAAATTGACATCTTAACAAACTTATATCTTACAATCCATGAATGTAGTTATATCCCTCCATTTATTTGATCTACATTAATTTCTTTCAGTGATGTTTTGTACTTTTCAGTGTATAAATTTTACACCTCTTTTTTTCAGTTAATAGATCCATAGAGATTACACCTCTTTTGTTAAATTTATTCCTAAACATTTTATTTGTCATGCTGTCCTTAATAGAATTATTTTCTTAATTTCATTTTTTAATTGTTCATTACTAGTATATAGAAATACCATTACTTTTTATATTGATCTTATAAACCGTGACCTTGTGGTTACTAGTTTCAGTAGTTTTTGTTGTTGCTATCGATTCCTTGTGATTTTCTACGTGTAGGGTCATGTCACGTGTGCAGATCAAGATAGTTTTACTTCCTCCCTCCCAACCAGATGCCTTTGATGTCTGTGTTTTGCCTAATGGCACCAGCCTGAACTTCTAGCAGAATGTTGGCTAAGAGTGACTAAAGCCAGGTCTTGTGGGGAAAAGCATTCGGTCATTTGCCGTGAAGTGGGACATGAGCTGTAGGTTTTCTATAGGTGCTTCTCTCATGTTGAAGGTATTTGCTTCTGTTCTCAGTGTGGAAATCTCTCATTGTGAATGGACACTGGATGTTCTCAGGTGCCTTCCCTGCACCTGCTGAGAGGACCGTGTGGTCCATTCCTTGTTCTGCGGATATGGTGGAGGTGTGGATTGATTTTCAGGTGTGCACCCAGCTCACCTTTGGGGATAGGTCCCGCTTGGTTGTGATGTATGATCCCTTCTATATGATTATTATATTATCTATATTATTATATTATCTATGTTATATTATCTATATATTATTATATTATCTATATTATTATGTTATCTACATTATTATATTATCTATATATTATTATATTATCTATATGATGCTGGATTAGGTTTGCTGACATTTTGTTAAGAAAGTTTGTATTGGCTGGGCGTGGTGGCTCACGCCTATAATCCCAGCACTCTGGGAGGCTGAGGCGGGAGGATCGCTCAAGGCCAGGAGTTTGAGATCAGCCTGAGCAAGAGCCACACCCTATCTCTACTAAAAATAGAAAGAAATTAATTGGACAACTAAAAATATATAGAAAAAATTAGCCAGGCATGGTGGCACATGCCTGTATTCCCAGCTACTCAGGAGGCTGAGGCAGGAGGATCGCTTGAGCCCAGGGGTTCGAGGTTGCTGTGAGCTAGGCTGACACCACAGTGCTTACTCTAGCCTGGGCAACAGAGTGAGCTCTGTCTCAAAAAAAAAAAAAAAATCACATGATAATTTACACTTAATATCTAATATATTTGGATCAATTTCTGGCAATATATTTTGTGCTTTCCATTTGTACTAAATTTTTAATGTTTGTTTTTTTCCTTTTTCTTGCTTGTTGTTGGATTGATTATTATTTCTCATTCTACTTTTCCTTCCACTGGCTTTGAAGTTGTACATTCTATTGCCATCACTGTGGAGGTCAACCTAGAACATTTTAAATAGATGTATGTTAGAGGTAATTTCTCTCTGTACCCATTATCTTTAATAAAACAAGGACCTTGCACTTTAACTTCAATCACTCTCCTCCTGACTTACATGCTTTGTTGTTGTGTATTTTAGTTCAATCATGTTCGTTTGTTAACCCACGAATTGGTGGTGTTTTATACGATCGGTATTTGTTTCATTTCAATCTATTTGTCTCTTTGTCACTTGTCATTTCTTTTTCATCTCAGATCTTAGATCTGGGATCACATTGTTTTTTTTTTTTTTGGCTGAAGTATTCATTAGAATTTCCTCCGGTGTAAATCAAAATCTCTCAGATGTTATTTGTTTGAAAATGACCATTTTACTGTCATTCTTAAAAAAATATTGCTACCAGCTGTAAAACTCTAAGCCAGGGGTCCTCAAACTTTTTAAACAGGGGGCCAGTTCACCGTCTCCCAGGCCGTTGGAGAGTGCGGCGCACATTCCACACATGCGCACTGTGGGCCCGGGATGAGTTGGCTGCTAAGCAGGACAGGCAGCGGCGGCAAAAACACCCAGCGGGCTGGATAAATGTCCTAGGCAGGCGGCATGTGGCCCTCGGGCCGTAGTTTGAGGACGCCTGCTCTAAGCCCTAGCTTACCAAAATTATTTTCTCTAGGCACATTGAAAATATTATTGAACTTTTATTTTACTTCCACTGTTATTGTTGAGAGCGAAGAGGAGGAGGCCTTGTGGCTCCTTGGGAGGGGTCTTTCTCCTCTGGCTGCCTTTGAGGTCTTTCCTTCCACTCTTACCACACATTGTCACTGGGATGTGTTAATAGGTTTCCTTTGTTCTGCTCCAGTTACCTTAATCTGTGGTGTGGTGTCTTGCATAGCTTCTGCATTATTCTCAGCCAGTATAGGTTTTGCTTCAGCCTCATTGTCTCCTTTTGGAATTTTTATTCCTCGTGTGGTAGAGCATCTCACACTCCTTCCTGTCTCCGAAACTCTTTCTAAACATTTTATCATCTTGGCCGGGCTCAGTGGCTCATGCCTGTGATCTTAGCACTCTGGGAGGCTGAGGCGGGAGGATCGCTCAAGGTCAGGAGTTCAAAACCAGCCTGAGCAAGAGCCAGACCCCTGTCTCTACTAAAAATAGAAAGAACTTAATTGGCCAACTAAAAATATATATAGAAAAAATTAGCCGGGCATGGTGGCGCATGCCTGTGGTCCCAGCTACTCGGGAGGCTGAGGCAGGAGGATCGCTTGAGCCCAGGAGTTTGAGGTTGCTGTGAGCGAGGCTGACAAGACAGCACTCTAGCCCAGGCAACAGAGTGAGACTCTGTCTCAAAAAAAAAAATAAAACCAAAAATTTTATCATTTTTGTCTCTCTGTCCTGTATTCTAAATAATCTTTTTATTCATCTTCCAGTTCACTAATTGTTTCTTCAGCTGAGTTTAATCTGCTGCTGAACGCGTCCAATGACTTTTAAATTCCAATTATTATTTTTTATTTGTAAAAATTTGGTTCTTATTCATACCTGATAGGTCAAATTTGATCGTATCTTCCTCTTCACTCATATATTCAAACTGTTTAAAAAATCTCTTGAAGTGTATTCAATATGGCTATTTTATATTTAGTTTCTCTTAATTCCAGTATCTAAAGTCTGCATCCCTATTTTATTTATTTATTTTTTCCTGCTGGCTCTCATTCATAGTGTTTCGTTTCCTGTGTGTGTGTGTGTGGGGGGGGTGTTTTATTTTTTAATTGTATGTTCCTATAGCTTAAAATTTATCTGTGGGAAGTTGGGGGGCCTGGTGTGAAGTTGGGGTACTCAGGGAGGACTCATGTTTACCTCTCCCGTTGCTATACACACACACACGCACACGCACACGCACACGCGCGCACACACACACACACACACACACACACGAAGGTACCACCAACCTGGACTTCAATTCTAGGCTCATCGTTTTTTTTTTTCCAGACCACCCAGGTGGTGTGAATTTGAGCTTGGACCAGCTTGCAAACGTGACTTCCCAGGACAAAAGTCGTTCCCCTCCTCTCAGCAGGGAGGCAAGTTCCTTAGCAGTCGTCTCAGGGAGCAGGTTATTTCTCAGGAGCCTCACGCTGGAGGTAGAGCCCTTTGAAGGCCCCTGGCTTTATGTAAGTCTCTGCTGTGAGCCTGCCCACCTGGGCGGGCCTGGGCATTGACGCCTAATTATCCATCCCTGGTGAGACTGTGAAAACCAAAGCTCAAGTTCATCCCGTTCATCAAAGGCCCTCGGGGCCCCTCTTACCTTTGGGGGTTCCACTTTCACTGAGCTTTCAGCTTCCAGCCTTCTTTACTTCCTGGTCAGCTCATGGGTGCTAGACACAGACATAATTTTAGACTTTCTAATAGCAACTTTAAAAACAATTAAAAGAAATAGGCGAAATTGGTTGTAACAATATTTTATTTAATGCCATAGACCCCAAATGTTATCATCTCAATATATAATCAGTATTTTAAAAACTGTTGGAATAGTTGACATCCTTCTTTTCATGCCGGGTCTTCAAAAGCCGGCGTATGTTTCGCACTGAAGGTGCATCTCGGTTCGGACACTGAGTTTTCATGAGAAGTACGTGGTCTGTATTTAGGGTTCATAAAGTTTACAGCTTTAAAAAAGAGATTCCCACGCCTAAGTCACTTCCAACATCCTTAAAAGCTTTCTAATAACTGAATCAAGGACCCGTGTTTAAATTTTAACTTCAATGTATTAAAATTAAATAAAATTAAGATTCAGTTTATTGATCTCAGCAGCCCCATTTCGAGTGTGCTGTAGCCACATGGGGCTGGCGGCCGGGCCGCGGGACCGTGCATCTTTGGCGATGGTGTCCTGGGGTGGGGAGGCGGCCCAGGCCTGGCTTGGTGGCGCGCGCGTTTGGAGGGTGCCTGGGCAGGGGAGTGGCAGCTCGCACAGCATTTTCGGGCCCCAGTGGTCCCCTCCCCACCCCCTTCGCCCAACAGAGATGGTCCTTTGGCGGGGCGCGGCGGCTCACGCCTGTCATCCCAGCACTCTGGGAGGCCGAGGCGGGAGGATCGCTCCAGGACAGGAGTTGGAGACCAGAGATGGTCCTTTGCAGACCCCTCCTGGGCTCCCTCTCTACAGAATCTTCCCCGAATTCCTCTCCCTTGAGCCCCCAGAGCCCAGGACCCGCGCCTCTGCGGTGTCCCTGAGGACCTTCCATCCACCCCGGATTCTTGCTCTGCCTTGTAGCCGTGTCTCTCTCCGGGGCTTGGCTGCCCTCCTGGAAGGTGACACTCAGGAGGCCGTGAGCCATGGCCCGCTGTGTGCCAGACTGCCCTGCTGGCGAAGAGTCGGGCCGCTATAAGGCCGGGAGCACCTTCCCCGGCACGGGCTGGTCGCATCGGAAAGTCCGCCTGGCTGGGCGTGGTGGCGCACACCTGTGGTCGCAGCCAATCGGGGGGCTGGTACAGGAGGATCACTTGAGGCCAGGGG
>VSMD01041215.1:0-12201 GCA_008750895.1 Mirza zaza
TGAGACAGAGTCTCACTTTATTGCCCAGGCTAGAGTGAGTGCCGTGGCATCAGCCTAGCTCACAGCAACCTCAAACTCCTGGGCTCAAGCAATCCTGCTACCTCAGCCTCCCAAGTAGCTGGGACTACAGGCATGTGCCACCATGCCCGGCTAATTTTTTCTATATATATTAGTTGGCCAATTAATTTCTTTCTATTTATAGTAGAGATGGGGTCTCGCTCTTGCTCAGGCTGGTCTCGAACTCCTGAGCTCAATCGATCCGCCCACCTCGGCCTCCCAGAGAGCTAGGATTACAGGCTTGAGCCACCGCGCCCGGCCTGGGATGATTCTTTCACTCATAGTTGACTGGCTGTTTGCTCCTGACCCACAGTTATTTGAGATGGCTTTTCCCCCAACTCTTAGACTCTTTTTAAGAATAGTTTGCATTTGAGATTTTGTCTTTACACTAGATGACCAGGATATATGCTGGTATTATCTCTGCCTCTTTTTCTCTTACCCAAAGAATATACTAGGGTAGGATCTTTTTACCTTATTAATTAGATCCATTTATTTTCACTTTGACCATGAATTTGAACCTTTCAGTAAACTCATCCATTTTCTCAATCTTGGGAGACTCTGCCTCCCAGCTTCAGGGTCTGTTTTTTAGAGCAGTCTGGGAGATGAGTTCTGCTATGCCACCAACTAGCAGAGTGGCCTCAAATAAGTCATTTGCCTCTCCTAGCTTCAGTTTCCTCATCTTTTAAATATGAATCCTATTTCCTTTATAGACCTTACTAGATTATTGTGAAGATGACCTAAAATAATTTATATGAAAATACTCTGAAAAGCTAAAAGGGCTATAGTATTATGGCAGCCAGAATCCTTTCTTATCTGGTGTAAACATTTGCTTACTGGCTTCAACTACTTTCAAGTTTCTACCCTTTGCCTGAGCTCTTTTTGGCCCCCAGGGAGTTATGCTGCTCTTTTATAGTCTTCTTGATGTGGAGCCTCAGTAGGAATCTCTCTCCCTTCTTCTTTTCCCCCTATAGTGTCCCTGAGCTTGATGACTGCCTTCTTGTTTCCCTCTCTGACACCATTCCTGTTTAGTGTATCACTGATGTGATGTGACCCTGGACCCCTCGTGAAGAACATGAGGGGATGAGGGCAGCAGCTGTCCTCTAGGGCAAGTGCTCCTGGTTTATCTAACAATTTGTCAGCCCATTGTTATTCCTTATATAGCTAGAAGGAACCTGGATGATTAGGAGACCTAGCACAGCTCTTTTCTCGATTAATCTCTCTTCTATGTAAAATAATTTGTCAGACCTGTTCATCTTATTTCTCTTTGATGCCAGGACTTTTCTGCCTTCCTGTGTGTATCCTCAAGCACTTGTAGTATGAAACCTGAAACCTCAAACCTTAGACTTAATTTCAGTAGCTCATGACTGGGAGAAAGTAGGTATTCTGTCCTGTGTCCAAATGTTCCCTTCCCCTCCTTCCATGACCTCAAATTTTTTATTTATAAACAGTTGTGGAAGATGATATTTAATACTAGCTATGTGCTTAGAGCTATGTTTATATACTCAAAAAATACAGAAGGAAAACCAATAGGCTCCAAAGGAAGGTGGCAGGCAAGGACTTTTTCCTCTGCCTCCTGTTTAACTTCCCACCTATCTTCTTGTCCCGACACCAATAATCCTGTTTTTAAGGTTCATGACTTACAATTGAAGCCCCCTTCCTGTGGAGGAGGTCCCACCTGGAGCTGTTGGATAAGTGAAAGGACAGATTGAGATGTCTCAGGAGTGAGATGCTGGAGGTGTGCCTGGGGTAGAGAAAGGAGTGTATGTCCCCTACCCCAGGACTGTAATTGTATGGCAGGAATATCTTCAGCCCACTAGTCTCAGAGATACAATCTGTTGATGTTGCATGGAATTCTGAGCACTTTCCCATGAGTAACACAGAAAATCAGATTTTTAGAAGTGTATAATATGTTTTATTGTCATTTAAAAATTATTTGCACCTGAATAAAGTTAGTAAATACTCAGGAGTGAGGAAATGAAGAACTGTTAACCAGGCATAGTGGCTCATGCCTATATTCCTAGCACTTTGGGAGGCCAAGGTGGGAGGATCGCTTGAGACCAGGAGTTTGAGACCAGCCTGAGCAACATAGTGAGGACCTGAATTTACAAAAAATAGAAAAATTAGCCGGGTGTGGTGGCGCTTACCAGTAGTTCAGTTACTCAGGTGGCTGAGGCAGGAGGGTTGCTTGAGGGTTGTTTGAGATTATAGTGAGCTATCATGACATCACTGCACTCCAGCCCGGATGACAGAGTGAGACCCTGTCTCAAAAAAAAAAAAAAACACCAAGGAAATGCAGAACTGTTAAAGACTTAACTTTCCATCTCTTCCATTCTTATTTTCCTTTACACCTTACTCCTTGGGTATTTACTGAACACGTGCAGTGTAGCAGCTTCCCCAGTGATCTTATTCAGTGGTGGGGATAAGACAGATATATAACTGTAATGATTGCCAGATTATAGTAGGGACCTTAACCTAGGCTGTCTCTGGTTGGAGGGAAAGAGGGAATTGTCATTCTTTTCTGGGCAAAGGCAGAAATTGAGGCCTTTGGGAAGGGAAGATCAATGCAAGGCCATATGTGGGATGCGGCAGAAGAGGCAGTAGTTTGTGCCCAGGTCTCCCCCCACCTATTGCCATATCCTATGCACTGAGGGAGAGCCATAAGGCAGGCCTCTAGGTCATTGTTGTGCCTTACTCATCAATATCTTGGATGGTAGCTGTGGCTCTTGAAAGGCTCTGTGGGTACCCGGGAACATTCTCTCTTCCTGGAGGCCAGAGTTGAGAGAGAGAGGAGTGGAAGAAGGCAGCATGTGATTGAGGCCTGGGTTCACTTAGGTAGCTGTGAATACTTGCACTATTCCAGGAGTGCAAATGTGCATAGGTCTTCAGTTTCAGGCCCCCTCCAAGTGAGCCATGGGACTTGTGGTGAAATGAATCTGTAGACCTATCTACCCTGTTTGCCTGGGAGGGGAAGGGAAAGGAGCCCATAGTTGCTCCTTCTTCTGCAGACACCATATTCATTGCCCTCCAAGAAAAAGAAGGTGCTCAGCAGAACCCTTTCCCCATCTCTGAATAACACTGTCGTGTGAGTGAGTGTGGTCAGGAAGGCTTCCCTGGACACTTGGGTTTTAATCCCTTCTCTCCTGCTTCTGTCATTAGGGAAATATATGAGTGGTATAGGTGTAGAAACTTGACTTAGCTGTGTTATTAAATATACAATATAATTTTGTGTACCTTTGCTCACTGTGGTGGCCTGTTTGTTTTTGGGGAGATTAATCCAAGTCTGTATGAAATGTACCGATTCAAATTTGTAAAGTGAGTTGCGGCCCCTGGGGGGTTTTGATGGAGGAGCTGCCCCTTCTTGCTTCATTTCTCCTGAGGTGAGGGAGAGTCTGGAAGGAAAGCAATCACTGTGTACTGTTTGGGAAGGGGGTGGGTTTTTGGGGAAAGCAGGGTGTTTATTCCCAGTGGCTACAGGGTTTACTGTGTGTTGTGTGTGTGGTAGACGCATATTCACCAGCTGGTTGAAATACATCTTTCTTTAGTGAAAGGTAATTGCATCTAGAGTTTTCTCTGACAGAGAGGTTTGAAAGATTGCAAAAAGAAGTAGCCAACTTTCAGTTTGGATTCTTTTGGTTCCCGGTAGTGCAGCAATCCTTTGGCCCTAGGCTCCATAACTCACTCGGTGCTTTAGGAGAAGAAGAATCAAAAGTAAATATTGTGCCTCTGAGTTTTTCTTTTTCTGGCTGGCTATACACAGCTGGGTGTGAAGGGGATCCCTAACCTTGATAACCTGAGGACACAGATGGATGACTTTGTAGTGCTTCACACTGTAGCTGGTCCTCCAGATGGCGCGGGCCATGGCTAGCTTGGGGATCTCTCTGTTCTCCTGTCCCAGGGTCAGGGGCAGAGGGGAAGCCTCCTCTGGGGCCTGTCTAGGGAAAGGAGACCTGAAGATCTAGGCAAGGAGTGGCTTTATGTCCCCCATTGCAAAACTGTAGGGCACAGCATGGAACTTCCTGCATGTGGTACCCCTCGATGAGAGAGTCAGAGGCACAAAGACACCATGGAGGGGCCAGTTGCTGGTGTGGCTGGAAGGGGCATCATGACACCTCGAGAAGGATAGAAGCTCTGGGTAATGCTACTTGGGCCCACTGGTCCAGCCTTAAATGAGCTTAAATTGGACAGGCATCAATGTGGAGTTGCCATTGAATTGGAGTGAGGTCCTGTTAAATCTCAGTGTAGTGCCCTCTGCCCTAGAGTTCATTGCCTGTGCAAATGCAAGCCTCTTAGGCAGTCGTATCCATCAGTGGCAAGGACCAAATACCACAGGGGTGGGTTTCACTCCCTCAGGACTCTGGATTTCTACCATTACCCCGGGCAAGATGAGCACAGGGAGGCTCATGTGCTGAGCTGCTGGCCTGAATCCAGTATCCTTCCAGCCCAGCCTGGCCCAGAACCCATTTGTGGGAGCAACTCCTTCACTGGGCAGCATGGTTGGCTCACTTTTCAAGAGCTGACTTAAATAAAACACTACAAATAGAAACAGGCTGCTGCAGAGGACTGGATACTGTGGAGACACAGTTGATGCATTGAGACTCTGTCCCCTGCTAACAGGGATACATTTCTGTCTCTGTCTCAGTGTTTAAATTCATGCTTTCTCCATCTCTGTCTCTGTGTCTCTCTTTCTCTTCTTCTATGCCTTCCCTCCCCCCAACCCCCTCAGTTTCTTTTTCTCTTTCTCCAGATACTGCATAAGCATTACTATGTTCTAGTCACTAGGGAAACAACAGTGAACTAGATGGCATCGTCTGATGGGAGAGATGGACAAGTGGGTAGTACAATGTGGTTAGTTCTCAGATGAGGTTTAGAGAGAGCCTTGGGAACACACTGGGGATCAGCCTTCTTCTTCCTTCTACTGACTGTGTTCCCTGGCTCCATTCCCCACCTACACCATACTTTCTTCTACTCTTTGCTCATCAGGAAGAGAAAAGGG
Source organism: Mirza zaza (assembly GCA_008750895.1). Classification (NCBI taxonomy): domain Eukaryota; kingdom Metazoa; phylum Chordata; class Mammalia; order Primates; family Cheirogaleidae; genus Mirza; species Mirza zaza. Next base: position 5,051 of record VSMD01041215.1, read on the forward strand.
AAGTTTCCTGCCTTAGTTGCTGCTGACTTTTCTGGGTTGTGTGTGCAATGTGTCTGTGTTTTTCCACCTTTGATCACTGTTCTGCCAACAGATAATTTAGCAATCACATCCCAAGGTGGAAGCATGGAGTTAATGTTAAAATTAGGTTGTTTTTTTTTTCCTCTTTAAACTTCAGTGGGTGATGAGGCAGAGAGGGAGGGAGGCGGGAGGGTGAAGGGGAGCCATAAATTCTGGGGCTGGTGTAGCTGTTCTCTGAGCAGCCGGGAAGCCTCTGATGTCTCCACAGCACTTTCATTAACATTTAAATTAAGGGTTTGTTTTCCAGTCTGTTTTATAGGTAGGGACCTTTCATGGCCTGTCACATGCGCCCCCCACTCCCCACCCCCCCAGCTAGTGTGTAATTGTAGCCACTGCTCTATCCTAACTCTGGGTTGTAGCTATAGGTTCAAAGGGAATTCCTGGAGATGGAGCTTTGGAAGTATGAGATGTAACAGTCAGAATGTGGGTGTTACTCCACAAATGAAGGTGTTGTGGTAGGAGTTCTTTTCTCCTCTTATCTGACCTGTGCTTGTCTCTGCTCTTCAAGGGACACACACTTCAATCTGATTCTGGCCCTTCCTACCCTTCATACCCTTCCTTCCCTTGGGCCATGGGGCAGGTGGGAAAGGGTACAGTCCATCTGAGTGGTTTCTCCTTGTATCACAAGTTAGGGCCTGGGACATTCTAAGATACAGACCTCTATGCTTATCTTCCTCCTTTTGATTATTATTATTGTTAGTTTTTAGCCTCATGAATTTAGCCTTCCTTCTATTCCACTTAGTCTTGGAGAAGTAATAAAATAAAAGGGATTACCATCTGAGAAGAATTTATAATAGGATCCTTTGGTCCTAAAAAAAAATGCATTGTGACATAGATATACGAATACACACCATACTTAGTCACTAGCTCTGAGTGTATCTGTGTTAGAAGCAGCTTACCGATTAGAAGATCATTTGAGGAAGCTGTTCTCCCCAATCTTGGCATTCAGAGGAAGCTCCCCTACAACCTTAAGGAATGTATTTGTTTTCAAGCTTCCATTGTTATAGGGGTATTTGGCAGCATTTGGCGATGTTTCGAAAAGACATTTCTGCTCTGGACTCTCTCCTTTCCATCAGCATCCTGTTTATTTGTAGATGATGGGAATGTATGCTAAATACACATGAGGCATCTCATTAGTTCAAACCTCTGAGGACTTAGTTCACCCACTACTGGTCTCTAGCTAGCTTTTTTCTCTGGACAGTGATAAGAGAGGCACTGAGACCTTTCTCTCTTTCTGTTCAGAGGCTGAGAGTTTTCTTTCTTTTGGAGCCTGAACTTCACTGCCCGAAGTCACCACATCTTCCTCCTTCCTCCCCTAACCCAATTAAACTATCCATGACATCTGCAGGGTTGAAGATGGCCAAGTGTTTTGCTCTCCTATGCCAGGTAACCTTTTGAACAGGTGGACACTCTCATTCCCTGAGGTCTTGCCCAAGGGGAGTGAGGGAGGTGCTGGGGCGGCTAGGGCGACCCCTCTGCAGGTGCTGCCTGGGCTCAGATTCCAGCCTGGTGTTCAGGCCCCTCCTGGTGGTGATTAATCTGGGACACGGGCCGACAGAGGCCCAGCCAGGGCAGCTTTGGTCCCTCACTGTGAAGACCTTTGGCTCAGAGACTGAACTGATCTCTGTAGCCTGCTTCGGCTTGGGGTTTGATCTGTCAAGGCTAAAGAGGAACCTGATGGTAGAGCGGAAGCTTCTAGCCCTGTCTGACTTATAGCACTGATCCATTCCAGTGGCCTTGTCATGATAATACTAGTATATTTAGGAAGGTTTCCCCACCTGTTAGCTGTAAACACTCAGATCAGTCAAAAGAGGGCTCTTCATGAAAGATCTGTGCTTTTAGTTTTTTGAGCTATGGGAGCTTACTCTAGTAAACAGTCTGGGGGCCAGGGTGGGGGTTTCTAGTGGGAATCAGTGAAAAAGGCAATAATGGGGGTGTGATTGGATCAGTAGCAGAATGTATGTTTTTGTGTGTGTGGGGGTCATGTCAAAGGTGGAAGGATCACCCCTCCTCCTGCAATTAGGTGGCTGTCAGGCCATTTGGGACAGATTTCAGTACTTCAGTTTAGAATCAAGTCTTAAGTTCCTTGTTTTCCTTTTCATTTCAAACCAAACTTTTTTTTTGAAAATTCCTTACCCTCCTCTTCCCATTTCCATCTATTAGATTCTTGGTTCCTAGGACCTCCATGGTGCCAGTTGTATTTCTTCCCTTCTCTGAGTTCAGCACAATGGCACATGGCTCTACTCAGTCATGGGCTTAAGGCTCAAGAATAGAAATTCTGCTTCTGACAGTTTCTCTGTATCAGTGAGTCTCAGTGAGTTAGTTGCATTATTATAGTAGTTCCTTTTGGCAGTTAGGAGCTTGAGATCCAAGAGCTGGAATATTTTCCTTACACCATCAAGAAAGAGAATAGGTATCTCTGTGTACCCCCAGTGAAATATGTTGCCACCACCGATGTGGGAAACTGGCTGTAATGATGCTATGAATCATAAAGGTTTGTGTTGATTCTGAGTTTTGCTGTGCTGACTAGAATTTCTATGCATGATGACACTAAAGGATGCATTTTGCATCAGCAAACCAATGAATGTATTTGCCTCTTCCTTCAGACTAATACTAAAAGGTCTCACTCAGACTGTGGATTGGACATCTGCTAATCCTCGTGCTTCTCTAGCAGTTTCTTAAACAGGGTTCTTTAGAAGTTTCAGGTAGCGAGCTTTTGGGAGCAGGGGTTGTATTTCCTGTTTTGTGTAAGAGTTATGTACCTATGTGTTACAGACAAAACCCTATGCCTCTGGGGTGCCATGTTAGGCTGATTACTTAAGTCCTTTGCCTCTTTTCCAAGCTTGTTCTTGCTTCTCTGTCTGGCCAGCACATTTTCATAGGCTGCAGTGTGTGACATGGTCTGTGGTACCCTGTCAGGCTTGGCTCAGGCCTGTCTGAGGTGCTGACAGGGGTGAGAGGATTGGAGGGAGGAGGGAAGTGAGTACATGCATGCAGAAGCCATGGTAATTGCAAAGGGAATATTAGTCCAGGAGCTGCTGGCCCAGGAAATTGCTTTCTGCAGCAGCTTTCCCTTTTCATAGTTTGCAATGCAAATTGAAAACATAAATGGTCACAAAAAAGTACAGGGGGGACAGGTGGGTTGCCAGTTGAGATGTGATAACATCCAGAATTTTGCAGAAGAGAATTCAAAGAATGAGAGAGAACCTTTTAGGAGATTAAAATAATTTTAAATCATGTTTTACTGTGACCCTCACCCCCATCTTTTCCATGTACTCATGTTCAGACTTGTCTCTGAGCCTGCTCAGCTTGCCTTGCCGTCTCTTTTGCTCCTTCCTGCAGCAAAGCCATAATCCAGCTTTTGGAACAATGGCCATGGGGTCATGGTGTAGTATTCTGATTTTCACAGCAGGCTGGAAAACATCTAAAGCCAGTGCACTTTAGAAAATGTGCACACTGGTCCTGGGGACAGTGGGCTGAAGAACATGCATCTTGAAGTCAGGAGCTTGCTTGCTTTGAGAAGGTGTTAAAGCCAAAGCTCTTCATTTTATGCTTTCTCAATCCTCTAGATCAGTGAGTAGGGTTGATGAAGCAGAATGTAAGGCCACCAAGGCCTTTTTCTTCTCTTGATTTCTCGTGCTTCATCTGCCCCATCTAGAGAGGTGTGGCTTTTTGCTTCCAGGCTGGAGGCACTTATACCTATGTTGTCACTGGATGCTTTGGTGATACTGGCAGTGAAGTTAGATGGGGGTGGCCACCATTTTCATTATCCTGGCATAGCAAGTAAACAGATGAGAAGCTTCAGACTGGCTTCTTTCTAGCTGCTGAGCTAGACAGGAAGATAAAAAGAGAGGCCAGAAGACAGTGGAGACGGTGAAGGGAGAGCTTTTCAAGTACAAATATGCCTCAGTAGTAGAGACACCTTTGTAACTGTGAGAGCTTCTTTGCTTCCTTTGTGTGGGGCTTCATGGCATAAGTGATATGCATTGGCTGAAGGAAAAGCTGAGATATGCAGGATAAAGTGAAATGTACCCCTTTCTGCCTGTGGCCACCACAGATATCCCTCCTTCATTGATTGAGGAATTTTTTTTTTTTTTTTTTTGAGACAAGGTCTTGCTCTGTTGCTGGACTAGAGTGCAATGGCATCATCATAGCTCACTGTAGCCTCAAACTCCTGGACTCAAGGGATACTCCTAGCTCAGCCTCCTGCGTAGCTAAAACTACAGGCTTGCAACACCATGCCCAGCTAATTTTTTTGGTTTTTTGTAGAGACAGGGTCTCACTATGTTGCCCAGGCTGGTCTTGAACTCCTGGCCTCAAGCCATCCTCCCATTTTAGCCTCCCAAAGTGCTGGGATTGCAGGCATGAGCTACTGCATCTGGCCTGACTGAAGAATTTTGAAAGAGAAATTAGCTCGAGTGTTGCCCACGATCAGTCCTGTGGTGCCTGGTCAGAACTCTGGAGTCTCAGGAGTATAGTCTCTCAATAGATGCTGTTCAGGTTTAATCAGCCATTACTTAGCACATGCTCCTCACCCCAGACTTACTTCACCATGGCCTTTAGGAGAGGGCCCAGCCCGGAGCACGTGGCCCACTATTTCTTTCTCCTGAGGACTCTACTTGTGCAGGAAGTTTCTCCTGCTATTTTCTGCCTTCTTGCTGCTGCAGCACTAGCTGTCCTGGCCAAGCCTGAGTCTTTCCTCCTGTGCCTGAATGGGAGGAGACCAAGTGAGTGATAGGGGTGGTGTCCTATAGTAAATGACTCAAGAGAAGGGTCAGCTAGGCATGAGGGTGAGATTTGTAACATTTGGCAAGAAGGGAGGGACATATGAGTTATATTGAGTTTGAAGTGTTGTCCTTTCCCTGCCAGTTTGACTCTTATGAGTACCCAGCATGAGCTGTGGTCGAGAATTAAAAAAAAAAAAAAAATTTAATAGAAAAAAACTACAGGTTATTTTAAGGATTCTTCTACTTGTTAGAAGTCTCAGGAAAATCCTTCTTTGCAGGCTAGTAAGGGCTGGTTCAAGAATAAGGAGAGGAAAAGTTAGAGTTTAAAAATTGCATCAGGTTGGCAATGAGTATCAAAATAAAACTGTGAAAACTTTTTTTTTTCTTTTGTTAAAAAGACAGGGTCTTACTCTGTTGCCCAGGCTGGAGTGTAGTGGCACAATCATAATTTATAACAGCCTTGAACTCCTAAGCTCAAGGGATCCTCCCACCTCAGTCTACCAAGTAGGTAGGACTACAGGCATGTGCCACCATGCCTAGGTAATTTTTAAATTTTTTTTGCAGAAACAGTGTCTGGCTATGTTGATCAGGCCGGTCTTGAACTCCTGGCCTCAGGCAATCCTCCTGCCTCTGCCTCCCAGAATGCTGGGATTATAGGTGTGTGAATCACCAGTCTGGCCCATGAAAACCTTTTGACAAAGAAATTCCACTTCTAGGAATTTATCCTAAGGCAGTAACCATACTAATATGCAAGATATATATACAAAGGCTTACAATTTTGAACACATAAATATCCATTAATAGGGCTTTGATTAAATATTTTATAGTACACTCACTTAGTAGAATACTATGTAGTTATTAAAAAGATGATATAGATGTATATTGACTCCAAAAGATGTCATAGCAGATGTGGAATGAAAAAAGTTCACAAAATAATGTGATAGTTTATTTAAATATCTCCTCAGGGTTATTTCTTATGTGATGGATTTCTTTGGACATTTATTTTTACTTTTCTGTATTTAAATTTTTTCCAGGCTCCTTCAGCTATGATTAAATTTTTTATATATAAACCTATTTTATAATTAGAAAAAAACATAAGCTATATTTAAACACCTTTTTCAATATCAGACAATTATGGAGAGAATGACTTTTTTTCTAACATAATTATTAAAATTAAGGCTGCGTGGACCCACATTTACTTTTTTATTTTAAACACCTTTATTGAAGTATAATTTACATACCATAAAGTTCACCCATTTAATATAATTTATTTAGTTTTGAGGCAGGGTCTCACTCTGTTGCCCACACTAGGGTACAATGGCATCATCATAGATCACCTGTAACCTCAAACTCCTGGGCTCAAGCCATCCTTTGCCTCAGCCTCCTAAGTAGCTGGTACTACAGGTATGTGCCACCATGCCCGGCTAATTTTTTTTTTTTTTTTGAGACAGAGTCTCACTTTGTTTCTCAGGCTAGAGTGAGTGCCGTGGTGTCAGCCTAGCTCACAGCAACCTCAAACTCCTGGGCTCAAGCAATCCTCCTGCCTCAGCCTCCCAAGTAGTTGGGACTACAGGCATGCGCCACCATGCCCGGCTAATTTTTTCTATATATATTAGTTGGTCAATTAATTTGTTTCTATTTATAGTAGAGATGGGGTCTTAATCTTGCTCAGGCTGGTTTTGAACTCCTGACCTTGAACAATCCTCCCGCCTCGGCCTCCCAGAGTGCTAGGATTACAGGCGTGAGCCACCGCGCCCGGCCCCCAGCTAATTTTTTATTTTATTTTTTTAGAGATAGGGTCTTACTATTGCCCAGGCTGGTCTTGAACTCCTGTCCTCAAGCGGTTTTCCTGCCTTGGGCTCCCAAAGTGCTAGGATTACAGGCGAGAGCCACTGTGTCAGGCCAAGTTCACCCATTTTAAATGTATAGTTTAGGCCGGGCGCGGTGGCTCAAGCCTGTAATCCTAGCTCTCTGGGAGGCCGAGGTGGGCGGATCATTTGAGCTCAGGAGTTCGAGACCAGCCTGAGCAAGAGCGAGACCCCATCTCTACTATAAATAGAAAGAAATTAATTGGCCAACTAATATATATAGAAAAAATTAGCCGGGCATGGTGGCACATGCCTGTGGTCCCAGCTACTTGGGAGGCTGAGGCAGCAGGATTGCTTGAGCCCAGGAGTTTGAGGTTGCTGTGAGCTAGGCTGACGCCACGGCACTCACTCTAGCCTGGGCAATAAAGTGAGACTCTGTCTCAAAAAAAAAAAAAAACTAAATGTATAGTTTAAGTATGCAATTCCATGATTTTTAGCAAATTTTCAGAGTTGTACAACTATCACGACAGTTTAGTTT
>VSMD01041217.1:0-57721 GCA_008750895.1 Mirza zaza
CTGGTCTGTCTCCGTAACCAGCTGGGTGAAGCTTTATCCCCGTTTGGACAGAAACAAACCAATTCTGTCTCTAATCTATTCTGTACGGATTAACTTTATGCCCTCGTTCTTCAGACTTCGGCTTTTGATTTTCCCAGCGAAGGTTTTTGGAATTCAAATCAGCCCTTTCTTTCTCAAGAGCCTGGCTCTGCCGCTGAGTGCTGCGGCTTTCTAGAACATCCTCTGCCCCGGCCTCCTCTCATCCTGTTTTGGCCACTTCTGGAGGAGTGGCGGGGAGGGCAGGATTCACGGAGAAAGCCCTTCATGCCGCCTGAGTGGTGCAGGGGAAGGAGGGAGTAAAAGGAATTCAAAGGAAAAACAGATGGTAATTATTGCAGGCTAAATAATGCTCCTCTCTGCCTCAAAGATGACCACATCCTAATCCCTGGAACCAGTGAATTTACCCTACGAGGCAAAGGGGACTTTGCAGCTGTGATTAAGTCAAGGACGTTGAGATGGGGAGATCATCCTGGATTACTTGGGTGGCCCGATGCAATCAGTGGGGCCTTATAAGAGGGAGACAGGGGCAGAGTCAGGAAAAGGAGAAATGAGAACGGAAACAACGGTAGGTGTGGCTTTGGAGACAGAGGAGGGGGCCAGAGCCAAGGAAGTCAGGCAGCCCCTCGAGCTACACAAGGGAGGGGCACAGATTCTCTACTGGAGCCTCCAGAAGGAAGCAGCCTTGCCAACACCTTGATTTTAGCCCTGTAAGACTCATTTAGGGCTTCTGCCCTCCAGAACTTTAGGATAATAAATTTGAGGTTTTTTTTTTTTTTTTAAGCCATTAAGTTTGTGGGAATTTGTTGTGGCAGCAATATGAATTATTTTGTTATGAATTATGAATTATTTTAAATGAACAAAAAATATATAGAATAAGATGACACATACTGAGCAATCACCACCAGCTTAAGAACTAAAGCAGCAATAGGAAGCTGACACAGTGACATGCCAAACTCTTCGCTGTGGCACGCCACTCTTGGTGGGGGTGGGGTGCAGAATGCTCCCTTTCCCGTAAGTGCCAGAGGGGTGGGACCCAGGTGTGTTTTGCTGTCCCTGTCTGCTGGGGTGGGCACACAGGAGGCATTTATTGAACGCATGAATTGTTCCCTTTCTCAAAGACAACTTCTGCTCTGACATAACCATCTGTCAGGCTCAAGGAGCTATTACCTTTGCACTCTGGTGCTTTCTGCCTCTAGTCTCTGCAAGATGTGAGCATCCTACTTCCTGCTATGTTATCTGTTTTCCAAGGTCAAAACACACCCAGCTTACCCCTCCCCTGCAGGCCTAGTTTCTGTCCCAAGGAGCATGCTTTATCCCAGCCAAACAGTAGGACTGGGATGCTTGCCATGGCAACGGAAGTGCTCCTTACTGGCAAGATTACACTCTCTGCCCATCTTTGGAATTATTAATGGGGACCCAGGGAGGACCCACCCCATCCCACCTCCTCTTACGTGGCCTGGTCCACGTGGCTTCACCTCTCACTGGGATGGAGCCACACCCCAGCCTTTACCAGTGTGACATCAGGGGATCTGAGCTTGCCCGTGAGGACCCTTTCATGCTCAAGAATTTAGCTACAGGCGTTTTAACCCTCCCCTGCTGCCTGTGGCTTAGCTTGGAAGAGGTGGGCTGACTGGCCGAGGGAATCCCAGCAGACGTGGGTCTGTGGAGGGCGTCTCTTTCTCCTTCCCAGCACAGACAGTCCACACCGGGATGGCACACATGTGTCCTTGTACGTGGCAACTGTAATGATCCCTATGTCTGCCTGGAGGGCCATCTTGGGGAACATTCTGAGGCTACACCTAAGTTCAGACAGAACGAGTGCCTCGATCAACTAGTGGTGCCTGCCATGGGCACAGGTGGCAGCAGAAGAATGAATTTTCCATTCCTACGCCACCCTGTCGGTCATTTATTCTGCTGTGAATCACCCATTTTCTTTCCTGTGTCTCTCTAGCAGCTATGTTATAAATCTTTTGAATACAGAAACTGGGACATAGACTTCTTTGAGGCCCCAGCACCTGGCACACAGTAGGGTTTTTATAGACTTGTATTGTTTCATCGCTCTCAAAGTATTAAAATACCAACTTGGCTAGAACCAGGGTTTCTTACTGTATGTTATTAAACCCTTTGGAGAGCAGCCTTGTCTAGTTCCTATCCTTCCTTCAGTAGAGAAGCCGGGCCACAAGCGAGCCCGCTTTGATCACTGGTGACGATTTCCCGCTGATTTTCCCCGGCTCCGCTCGTGTTCCTCTTACTCTGCACTCTGCAAGTCACAAGCCTCTCCATTAGGGTTTAAGACACGCACAAGGAGTAGAGATCAAATTCTGTCTTTCAAGCAGTTGCGCACAGGTTAATTTTCCAGCACGATATCTCTAAATCGGGTAGAGACATTGGTAGTTAGCAATTTGGGGAAACAACCACCGAAAATTTATGTACACGCTAATAGAATTTTTTATGAGATATTTTTGAATTGCGCACATGCAATAGGATGCTGATAAGGTAGCAGTTGTGACTCTGGGTTAGCAGGAATAAGAATCCCAAAGTCTTAACCATGTCGTGGTTAAGAATGAATCAACTATCTTTCAAATGTCAGTGGAGGAATTCTCCCAAATGACCCTCTCCTATCTCACTGTCATTCACAGACGACAGCTAAACGAATAGATGGAGTTTAATTTTTCCCAAACCTCTCTCGGGTGTGACTGCTAACCAGCACCCAGAGCTCTTTCTGGTTTGCTAAGTGTGCACCAGATGGTTTGAACCCAAGTCCCTGCCAGCACCCCCATTCAAATTGGACAGTGAAGGAGGAAGGCCTGGAACCAAGATATTGTATTAACTGTCGAAATGAGTTGTCCCCATGCTTAGAGCTTTTAGCCTTGCTTTGGATGTCAGGAAGTGACAGTTCATGCTAAAAAGGGTTAATCAGATTTATTGGATCGCTATCCAAGTTTTATCAAATGTCAGGATTTTTTTCAGTACGCTGCACATCAGCAAGATGAGAGTATCATCGAGAGGAAAATTTGTAGAATATGTCTGTGCTGATCCCTGGATACAAAGGGAGTCGTTTCCCAGGCAACGGAAATGTCTTCCTATGCATCAGGTTCAGGGTCCTTTCTCAGCCTCTCTCCTCCCTGGACGTGTGGGTTTTGTTGGGCGCAGGACGTATCCCTTTTCTGGGAGGAGGCCAGGGCTGTCCTGGCGGAGCTGAGCCTTCCGTCCTCAGCCTTTCTGGCTGGCGAGGACTGCGGCTGGTCAGAATGAGGGGCGGCTTGAGCTTGGGCCAGGAAGGTTATTACCCTCTTGCTCAACTGCGGATAAGTGGGTTTTGGAAACAGATGGTGCTGTCTGCAACCCAGATTACAGGAGGCAGATACAATGGAGAGGTAAAGAGTACCTGTCTTCTTTGCCAACAGATGGACAAGTTCTCCACTTACTGCTCAGCTACAAGAGACGGTTTCAATTACCTTTATTTAAAATTCCGACTGGGAATGGTTATATGGGTATAAAATAGGGGGAGGTAATGTCAAGTGAGAGTTTAAATATTTAGGAGCAAAGAAGAACTTCAAAATGAATGCTCCTTGTTAACAATTTCAATCACAGATGTTTTTAAATTGGGACATCCAGAGAGATGGCTTTCATGACAACAGATTTGAAAGGCCTGCTTTAAAGAAACATTGCCCCAGCCCCTTCTGGGTGGCTCTGCAGTGCCGTGAACATCGGCCGTGGTTTCTTAGAACACAGACACGGCCCCAGTGGACCTTCTCCTGTGACCGCAGACGAAGGCCCTCAGGTAAGGCGCTCTGGGTCTTGCAAGTGGGCAGTGGCCGGGCCCTGGGGGCTCACAGAGATGCCCATTCTTCATCCAAACCCCTTTCCCCTCCTTCCCCAGGAGGATGGCTTGATGGGTGCCATTTTGGGACCAAGACTTTCAAGAAATGAAAGATTTTTTCTGTGCTCTTTTCCCTTCCTGCCAGCTGAATAGGACAATGGCAAAGCCCTAGGTAAATCTGCAGTCCGGAGATGGACGCATCTTTCGCCCCTCCATCACCGTATGTGACGTCCACCCACTGACCACAGTTGCCGCTGACCGGGGCACCCTGTGGACGGTGCATGATTGGGATCTGCCGACTGGGGTGTGTGGGGCGTATCTGGGTCTCTTTGTCTCTCCCGCCTGGCCGCCTCCGGTTCCTACACACGTAACTTTTGTCAGTGCACATGGGGTCTAGGTGCATTTTCTGAGTGCTGTTCTGGTTGGCTCTGGGGTAGCAGGGCATAGAAGGAGAATAGGATTTCTGCCATCACGGCTATTAGAGTTATGTAGGCGCAGCAGTCCGATGAAAATCAGGTCAATGAAACAGCGTCTAAAATACTAATTACAAACTGCTGCGAGGGCTATGAATAAATGAAAAAGCTCTGAAAAGTACTTTAGAAGGGGTCTTCAGGGTAGGCATTTCCGAGGAAGTGGCATTTATGCTTCTCCAGAGGGTGCAAAGGAGCCAGGTCCACGGAGGGAGAGGACTGCTCTTGGGGGAGGGCGCAGCCTGTGCACGGCTCGCCGGCAGGGGAGGAGGGTGCAGAGGAGGCAGGGGCTGCACCCCTGGCGATGGGCTGGGACTTTAGCCGAGGTCAGTGAGAAGGAAGGACTAGATCTGATCCAAAGGAGGACTCGGCAGCTGTGTGGGGGCGACGGGTTGGGAGGAGCGAGGACAGGCGGTATTGCGATCAGGAGCTCGTGAGTGACCCAGGTGAGAGGCGGGAAGGCCTGGCCCCCGACTGCCTATAGAGACGGGCGTGAGCTGTGCTTTGGAGTAGAATGACCAGGACTAGCTGAAGCACTGGGTTGAGGGCATCCACTCTCAGGTCTTCAGCACGAGCAGCTGGGTGCTTTATTTGCACTGAGAGGGAGAGGCTGGGGAGCGGGGAGAAGCCTAAGTTCAGTTTCCAACCTGTTAAATTAGGACCTCTCGGAGGTGTTCTTGTGCACATTGCAAATGGTTTGAAATAGGAGTCTGGAACTCCGAGGGAAGCTCAGCTTTAGATGCATTTTTTTTTTTTTTTTTGAGACAGAGTCTTGCTCTGTTGCCGCAGCTAGATTGCAATAACATCATCCTGTAACCTCAAACTCCTGGGTTCAAGCAATCCTCCAGACTCAGCCTCCCAAATAGCTGGGACTACAGGAACATGCTGCCACGCCCGGATAATTTTTCTATATTTTTGTAGGGATGGGTCTCACTCTTGCTCAGCCTGGTCTTGAACCCCTGGCCTCAAGCCATCCTCCCACTTCAGTTTTCTAGAGTGCTAGGATTACAGGTGTGAGGCACCGTGCCCAGCCTGGATGCACTTTTGAGCTTATTAGTATAGAGCTCTCAGGTCAAGCTGTGGGCACGGGCACAATTTCCTGGGGAGAAAGTGCGGGTGGAGCAACGAGAGGCCACCATCCAGCCCCGAGGAACCTACACTTTGAGGACTTGCAGGCATGAGAAGCCAGCAAAGGGGACTGGGAAATAGAAAGAGGGAATTTGGACAACAAGGAAACCTCTAGCTTCCAGTAGAGAATAGCTTGTTCCTCACGTAGAAAGGAAAGGATTGGCACCATCACGGCTGGGGAAGGGGTGACGGGGGAGCGGGCGCCCTGGGACTCAGCCCCAGTGAAGGTGTCTCGCATGGCCCCAAGGCAATGAGGAGCCAGCGCAGCCTTCAAAATATTGGAAGTGCTCAGACCAGGCCAGGTATTTCGAAAGGTCAGGAGGAGGCTGCTCGTGTCCGGGTGGAAGAGGAAGGGCACTGGAGGTGGGGCAGTGTCAGAGAAGACAAAGAGGCCAAGAAACAGGTAGGATGATTCAGCAGGCCTTGGGGACAGAGGCAGCTTGGGGGGTAAGAGTGACGGAGGCGAGGGTGACCGAGGTTGCAATGGAGCATTACGGAAGCTGAAGCCCACACGGTGCAATCTCGGCAGGTCACGTCGCAGCTCGGCCACCAGAAAGTAATTTCCAACTAACCCGATTTCCTTCCTTGTATTTCTCACTCCTGTGAATAGCACATGTCGTGCAGGCTGACATTGCTTCCAAGCCTCCCTCCTCGGCTGCCTGCTCTTCTCGCTCTCTCCGGGTCCCCGGCAGCCCCCTCCCTACGTGCCCGTGCCACAACTTCTCTGTGTGCCTGACCTGCCTCTTTCCGGTTCCGCAGCACAATGCAAGGACCTGCACGGACTGGCCGGCCATTCCGCAGGGAAAGGAAACTGAAGTCACAAAGCCAGGGTCTTCTAGGAGTGGGACGCGCCGTCCCACCACATGAGCAACCGAACGTGCAAGGCCAGGGTTTGATCTGGGCAGGGCAGAGCACCTTTTCCTTGTGCAGAACAGAAGGAGACTCTCGGGGGCGGCCGGTGTCCTTACCTAGCACAAGGTCCGGCCGAGCTGACAAACCGGCCCTAATGTCTCCTCCTTGCTCACCGGCGTCAGACGAAACGCTCGCGCGGGGGTTGACGGCAGCAGCGGAACGCCAACTCAAACGCGCAAGACCGTATCTTTTCATCTTTTTGGCATATTTTGGAAAGCCGCTTCCTGTTTCAAGCTGTGAGTGTTTGCTGAGAGGAAGCTGCCGTGGGGCTCTGGCGTGGAGCAGAGCGGGGGTTAGAGAGGGACCCGGTGGGGGCCGAGCCGCCGTGCTGGCGACGCCTCGGGAAGCCCCCGCTGCACCGAAACCTCGTGAAGAGCCTTTGAAAGTGTGGCCCTGACTGGTGGCTGTGAAGTGTTACTGAAAGAAGAAAATAAGGCAGCCGTTTTCTGAGATCACAAATTAGCACTCCAGTGTGAAAAGAAGACTTGAGAATGTCAAATAGCTACAACAGAGGAAAGACTGGAAATTCTTGGTTGTACAGGTTTGCCGAATGGGAATAAAGATTTAACCCTGCCGGACCAGAAACAGTCTATACCCCACGTCGACGGAAGAATGTCCCCCTCCGAGTTATGGATGATGTGATAATAAGGCATCATGAAGTGAGTGTGTGTGCAGACGTGATCAGATTTCCCCTTACCACGGAAATAAGGAGTTGGGGAGGTCCGAGGGCCTTGTTAGAGATTGCAGATGTGTATGGATAAACTGCAATTTTGTTGATTTAGTGAACTATTTAAAGTATATTATTAAATACATTTTTAAAGAACTGTCAGATCATCAGTATGTGCCTCAGTTTAGAGACCTAACAAGGTCTGATTACGATGGATGAGAATGTGATCTTTAATATAACCCTGAGCTGATGCATTTTTGAAGGGGCCATCCGCTCTTTCAAAATCATGATTTTTTGAGTCTACTCATGTTTTCCAGTGCTTCTCTGATCACTCAAGCAATTGTTTGATCTGGTGTTCAGAGCTAAATTATTTGAAAATCATTCTCGTGGCTTCCCAGGCATGCCTCATTTTTACCCTAACAGTCCTGTATTGCTTGGTTTGATCCCCCACTGAATTCCCAGCCCGGTTCTGAATGACTTTTTTCCTCTTTCTGAAAGCGGACACCTTCCGTGGCTAAATGGTCGAGAGCCATGAGGAAATTCAAAGAAAGAGTCGTCCTTATTTTCCCAACCTTGGAATTAAGGCTTAGTTCTTTGGTTAAAAAAAAAGTGTTGGCTTTAATTAATCATGAAGGATTATTCATGAATGGATGAATGAATAAATGAATTTAAGGAGCACCTGTTCAGTGTTTATTATGGGTCCTTTATTACGGGTTGGACGCAGTGCTAGGTACTTGGGACAGGTACTTGGACAGGGTGTGGTCCTTGGTCTCATGTCGTTCTTAGAGGGCTGGGGACAGACCCACCCACGGACAAGCAAGGTGGGGAGATGTGTTGCCTCTGCAAACGCAGTGGGGGCGTCTAGGCCAGCAGGGGCTGGAAGAGATCCCAGCAGCTCCTAGGGAAGCAGGGTAAGGAGGAACAGTCCAGCAAGTGTGTGAGCTCCAGTGAAGTTCCCGGAGTCAGGTTCCTCCCAGGACCAGCCCACCCAGGAGGCACAGGAGGGGCCCACGATGTTCTTAGGACCTATGAAAATAGTTTAAATTGTTTTTAAATCATAAGAAATACAATCCAGCCTGGATTATATTTGTCTTTATGCCAACATAGTCATAAGATGCACATTTTTTGAAGGCAGGAGCCCATGGGGCTAAAGCTGCCTTTGACCCATGAAAGCCATACTGTGGCCTTGCTTCCTGCTGGCCATCTTAGCAATGCCTTGGAGTTGTCCCAGATGAAGACAAGAGACTTGGGCTTTTACCTGCATGTTGGGACAGTCCCTGACTAACAATTGACCAGGGACAATTGACAATTGACCAGGGAATGTAACTCCCTGCCCTTGGCTCTCTGTCCCAGGACCACCCCCATCCCAGGTGGGCCTCCGATAGAGAGTGGCAGGTGCCAGGTTGGCCACAGAAGCCCATCGGAGGAGCTGGGTGCAGAATCGTCAAACAGGGATGCGAGGGCTGCATACAGAAAGCTGACCTCTGCTTTGCAAGGGCAAGAAGCACCAAGAAGTCACTTGGAGAAGCAGATAGGAGGGTGAGGAGATGAGGCTGCTATACTCACCAGGGACCCAAGCTGGGGAGAAGCAGCACCAAGGCTCAGAAGGAAACTTCCTTGTTCTCTTGAAGAATGGTGAACTTGGGGATGCAGGATACCGCACCAGAGGGAAAGAAATGCACTCGTTCTCCACTTACTTCCAACAGGTTGTCTCTTAACACATTAACTACCATGTGAGTTGTATTTAACTCACGCCAGTTTTGAGCCCGGGAGCCTCGTAAAGCATATGGAACTCACACCCAGGGAGCCGCGAGAACTATTTTTCAAGTTGCTTATAACTCATGCAGAGAAAACAATAAAAAATCAATTTTTTGTTAACTTACAAAGGATCGTTTCGTGTTCAAAGTTTTTATTCTGTTTTGGTAATAAAACACCATGACCCCAAGGGAAACATTTTTTTTTTCTAGCGCGGTAGTCGGTGTGTTATATCACTAACACAGACAACACATGGCCCAGCCATCCAGGGTCAGGAGAAGGACGCCAGGGAGACTGAGATGGGTGGAGAGGGTGTGACATTCCTAGACAGGTGTCTGCTTCCAAGAGGAGTGAGGCCAGGAGTTTGGGGCCAGGCAGGGCTATCTCTCGGGCCAGACTGTGCAGCTCTGAGCCAGCTGCTTTCTCTAAGGGGACCTTTGGCAGAGGACGTGAGGCGTCGGCTCTTGGGCTGGCATTTACAGTCTCGCGGCGCTTCCTCCTGCCAGTCACTTCCTAACAAAGCGTGTCACCTTGAGATGGAGAGGTGCTGGCTCATGCTGGCCTTTTTCTTTCCTTTCTTTCTTTTTCCCCTTCCTGCTATCACTTGGCACCCAGCTCTGCGCCCACGACAGTTTTCTCCCCAGAACCTCACACCCGATGGCATCAGAGGTGGCCTCGCTGAGTGTGCCTGCCGCCGTCTGGGGAAGGCCAGCCTCTTTGCGTTCTGGCTCCCAGGTGCCTTATCCCCCAGCTCCGCAGAGCCCCCCGACAGTTCCTGCAGGCCGTCCTTCAGAATGAGAAGCTCAGCGCCAGAGAGAGGCGATGTGGGGAGCAGAAAATGCTCAGCGTTTAGATTCCAGCCTTGCCTAGGCAGTTCCATGGTCCCCCTGGGTCCCCCTGTGCTCGGTAGGGCCCCTTGCCTGGTGTGATGCTCTGCTGTCCCTGTCCGGAAATTCTTAATAATTTTTGAACAAGGAATCCCATATTTTCATTGTTCACTGCAAATCATGTAGCTGGTCCTAGACCTTGGGCAAGACAGTGACAATACCAGCAACCCCGTCGAGCTGCGCTAGGCACTGTTCTAAGTACCTGGGGTTAATGAACGCACCTCACTGCAATCCCACCACGTAGCTGTTGGTATTTATTATTTGCTCGACTTCACAGGGGAAACTGAGACACAGAGAGATTAAGCCACTTGTCTAAGGCCACAAAGCTGGGAGTTGGGAGTTCAAGGCTCCAGAGTCTATACTCACAGCCCCGCACTCTGCTGCTTCTTAAGGAGAAACTGACTCTCCCTGGGCCGTCTCTGGGCCTTGGCCGGCCCGGCACTCCCAGGTCTCCTGAAGTAGCAATGCTCCTGGAACAGAAGGGCTCCACCGCCTCCCCGCACGGTTCTGGGAAAACAGTTCACACGTGCCCTTCTCCCACCCCAGCAAGCTCTCGTGACCCAGCCAGGCCAATCCCAAGGGCAGAGTTGCTAAGTGGTCTGCCACCTTGCTGCATCCATGAGTTCCTGCTACCCGGATCCGCCTGGATCTGTCCGTCCCGAACGCAGCTGTTCACCTTCTCTTTCTCTGAATCAGCCCATCTCTGGGTCTTACCACCAAGAGCCTTAACCTACGTGGGGGCCTGGGGCGCTTGTCCATAGAGCATGGTGATGATGCCTGGCACCCTGGATCGCCAGCCACGTGCCTGGCAGGGACCCAATACACGGTGGGTACTATTGCCATCCGAGTTCAAAGTCAAAGACTGTTCTTCAGCTCCTGCCACTCTACTGGCAATTTATTCTTGCAGCCGCTCAGAGAAATTGCATGTTTATCATATGCTCAGCTGAGGAGCCAAAGGAGCTCTTTATTCTAAAGTGAGATGAGGCTTCATCTTTGACAGGTGTCTTTTCTGTAATGCTGACATCTTTCTTAAGTAGCAACTTCCTGCAGAATCTCTCCGAGCAGCCTGGCAGCCGGCAGCCACGTTGGCAGCCCCGGCCCGCCCGCAGGTTCTCTAAGTGCTGCCAAGTCTGGGAGGCGCATTCCGGGCCTCCTGCACCACACGCGAAGCCGCGAGCATGTCCTATTTTCTGCCTGCAAGGCCCCGCCTTCCTCCTGGAGCATCATACATGAATGTAAAGGAAATGAACAATCCGACCTATAGATGTGTTGATTCTCTAGACTGCATTGGCCAAGTCTTGAAAAGTCTTCCATGGAAAATAAGTAAAATAATTCCGAAAGGAGTAAAATTCAAAAATCTTTACACATCTTTCAAAACCAGGTTATCGGTGCTATTCAGATATGAGGTGGAAGTCGGCGGCTGGGGGCCCTCCCAGTTCGCGGCTGCCCGGTGGGGACAGAGAGGGGCAGACGTGGGCGGTTCCACTTCAACTGAAGCCGGCCCGAGGCCCGCAGCCTCTTTGCTCCCTTTCCTCTAGAGCTGCCTCCATCTCCTAGTAAGAATCCCAGAAACATAGTATAGTATATCCCTTTCCTACCTTGTCCATTCTTGAGGCTTCGCCCAGAAATCTGTATTTACAAGAAGAAAAAATATGCAACTGCTAAACGGATTTCAGGGCTGATAAATCCCCTACTGGTCATGCACTGTCAGGGAAGGAGGAAGCAGTGCCAGGTAACCAGTCAAAACTTCATAAAACACGAGGCCAGTCCCAGAAGGAATGGTCAGGGTTTTCCGGGGCAGACCCGGGCTGCTCCGTGGCCCCCTGGCCGCAGCGGCAGCAGGTGCCTGGGATGCCGGTGTGACCCCTCCCCGGGCCAGACTCCCGTCTCTCTCGCTTGAAGACCCACCATGGCTGTTCCTATTGCCGAGTTCGTGAGCCAGCAGCCCTCCGAGGCTGGCAGAGCTCTCGCTGTTGGGGACAGGCGGTGGGCGGCAGGGCTGCCGGGTGGGGGCCCCGCCCTGCGCTCTGCCTGAGTCCAGGAGGCTGCAGTGGCAGCTACTGGGAGAGGAAATGTCCTATTAAGGCAGAGCGTGTCACTAGGCCCGGGGTCTGCTCTGGAGGGCAGAGGGGGCTTTCTCCCCTCCCCAGGAACCTTCAGAGTAAACAGAGGCCAGAAGAGGGACCTGCCCCGTGTCCCGCTGCGAGATGAAGAGAGCGCGGCCAGCGCTGTGGACAGGGTGGGTGGAGCACGTGGGGTGGGGCATGGGGTCGGGGAACTCTCAGGTCTTCTGTCAGGAACCTAAATCCCCCCTTCTCTGCCTCCCGGAGATTCTCACAGCCGTCCGGCCTCTCAAGCCAGTTTGATCAAGGCTGTAATCAGCACCTATCACTGCTAATCGCAAAGAGCGCTAATGTTTTTCCCACCGAAACGACGCGTCGCAGCAGCGGAAGCGAGGTTTGAAGGACTTTGCCAACCCGACTTAATCTCAGTACACTTTGCAGTGGCCACGGCTTCTCTCACGGACACAGGAGACTCTGAAAGGTTCCCAGTGAGAACACGTGTCCCGGGCACCTAGCCGAGCACAGCCGGCGTGTATCCTGAGACTGTCAAATAAGGCAACCTCTGTCGCCGTGAGTCGGGCTCCTCTTGCCACTGCGCGGCTGCGGGGAGCGCGAGTGCCGCCGCCTGAAGACGGCAGAGCAACCATTCGGGGGGTTCCACGCAATTCAGCAAGCGAAGGCCACAGAGCCGGTCCAGCTCCGAGGGAAGGAAGGAGGGCAGAGGAGGTCATCGTCCTCCCTCCCCTCCCCTCACTGTGTCCACAGTGAGACCCGGCAGACACAGAAAGGGCGGGAAAGCAGAGGGCTCCACCTCTCCGCTTAGTGTCCGGGCGGACTTCATCCTTTCCGCCAGACCTGGGTGTGTGGCCACGGAGAACAGAGACTGCGGCTTAGTGTTCTCTAAGCCAGAAAGGGGGCCTAAACCAGCCCCCCCGACCCCGGGTCTCCACCAGCCATCAGGCGGGGAGGGAGGGACCTGGAAGTTCCTGTTGCTCCCAGGGGAAGACGAGGAAGGTGCCTGAGAGTTGAAAGCCGTCATCCCAGCGTGGGGCGGCTGGAGCAGGGAAGGACGGGCCCCTTCCCAAGGCTGCAGACTGAGCAAGCTGGGGCAGATGGAGCAGTCAGGACGGGGGTGCGGGGAGAGAGGAGGACACGCCAGTCTGGGACAGCTACAGGACACCCCCGTTCCAGGCAGGGCGGGCCCCCACACAGGAACCCCACCCCCAGCAGCCCAGGGCGGCTCCTCCTTACCCAGGTGTCTCTGGGGGAGGCGGCAGGAGAACTCCAGAGACGGACGGGGCCCTTACCCAACTCGCTGGTGACCCAAAGGCAGCTGTTCAAACAGAAGGAGACACTTAGTGGGAACCAATGATCTGTACGTGGCAGGTTTAAAATGTTCCAGATGCCCCTCTCCCCAGAGAACCCTGGTGTATGATCCTGAAAAGGAAGAAAGTGGGGAACACACGCAGCAATAGTCACCTGCTCATCTACCTCTGAGTCTCTGCTGCTCCATTTGTAAAATAAAAGGAAACATCCCCAATTATACAAAGGTGTTTTAAGGACCAGATGTCTGAAAGGGCTTTTATCAAAAGCAAATGTGCTAGCCAAATGCAAGATCAAACACACGCTCCTGTCGCTGCTTTTCCGACTGGAGCCCCACAGGCAGGTCCTCTGTGTACCTTCGTGCTTTTCTTGCAGCATAACAAAGAAAGCAGGTGACAGCATTGCTCCCACCACGGTGTAGGATCTGTAGATCCCAGGGAGAATTCCAGCTGGCAGAGGCAGGGGCAAGGAGTAAAGACAGTAGCCCCCCTCCCAGTCCTGAACCTCCGCTTCCCTGTGTGGACTGACCAAGTGCTCTTCTCCCAGCTGGGTAGGATTTTCTGGTTAAGCAACCGCATAGCCAAGACTTCCTCTCCCTTCTCTGCCCCCACATACCCCCACTTTTCAGGTATTTAATTTTCCCTCTGGCCAGCATCTGACCCATATTTCAAATTTTTCTCTATTAAACATCTGACAAGATAAGAAGAAATGACACATATATTTAGAGCAAATGAGCTGCTTTTATTGGGCTCAGCAACCTTCCATTTGTTCAGGAGTGAATTGTAGTATCTGTTACTAATTGTATGGTTAAAATATTAGTTGGATGCCCTTGAAATTTCTACAGGCAACTGTATTTATAATCAGTCAGATACGCAAGGCGGCCACACAACAGTGGTTCACTCCAAACCTAGACTACAGTAGTCTAGATTTCATACTTATAATTGGGCTTTAACATCCATTTTTACAGCGAAATTAAATATACTTGATATTTACTGACAACTTCAGAATTCTAAATAAAAGAATTGAAAAAATGGATTCAGAAAAGTGCTCAAAATAACAAGAGTTTGAGTGAAATACAAATTAATCTCACCCTGTTTAGGAGTCTGAGATTCAGAAAGCTCTATCTTTCAGAGGTAATGACATGAAATTATTTTAGCTGGGAGATCAGGATCATTTTGTAGGCCAAAGCAGAAGCTTCCAGTAGATAAAGTTTCAAGTGTCTGGTATTTATTTGTCCATGAATACAACCCTAATAAAAGACTGTAAAGTTTAAATGGGTACATAGTTGGAAAATAACTGTGGTGCTCATAAAATCTAGATAGTAGAATATAAGCATGAGAGGTCTGAAACCATGGGGAAAGAGATTAGGAGAGAAGTGGAAAGCGAGAACACGTTCGGCAGGTGCATCCTCAGAGGGAGGATTTACGCGCATTTCTGGGTGCTGGGGGCTGCGTCCAGGGAGGAGAATCACTCCGCAGATCCAGCAGCCCTGTTCCTGCCCTCAGCCTGTCCGTGGGGAGCCAGGCTAAGCTCTCGGGGATGTGAACTGGTGGGGCCAGGTGAGGGTTGTTCCCTCCCCTGTCACCTGTTGCTGCATCACCGCACCGAACAGCACCGTCGGCTGCTGCAAAGAGCATTCCTGAAAACGCTTCCATAGGGAGGCCACCCTGTCTCGGGCAGGACAAGGTGCTTTATAACAGGATTTCCCCTTTCCAAAGTGATTCCCTTAGAAAGGCCACTCCCTTGTTCAGAAAGAGCCATCAGCTATACACCAGGCACCTCAACAGCAAACTGTAAATACCATATCACTGATTAATGGAATTGACTAAACGGAATGCCATCTATGACACAATGAAGCTATGCCTAACATAACATCTGCCTTCTTAAAAACAAATTCAGAATATCATTAAAATAAAACCAAAGTGCAAGAAAAATAAGACCATATGTAGAAGTTTGTAACTAAGAACATATGTCAGTGAAAAGAAAAACTAATAGCACATTTTATTACTAATTGTTTAAACCAACATGTAGCATATAAACTTTTGTCCCAGATATTGCTGACTTTCATGGTCCTCAAAACAAGAACCGTATTTCGCTGAATCTGAGACCCTCTCAATTGTAATATGCACCATTATTTTATGCACCATCAATAAAGAAAAATATACTGCCAATTCACTGTGACGCTATGACTGTATGCCTGCCCCACTGTCTACCCCTGCCAGGAGAAAGAGTAGAGCTCATCGCTGGAATAGCGGTTCTCAGCTAGGGGTGTTTTGCATCCCGTCCCCCAAGGGGACATTTGGCAATGTCTAGAGACAGTTTTGGTCGTCACAACCGGGATGGTGGTAGTACTGCTATCTCTGCTATCTACTGAGCAGAACCCAGAGTGGCTGATAAACACCCTACAATACACAGGACAGCTCTCAACAACCAGTGATCATCGGCCCAAAATGTCAACAGTGCTGCTGTTGAGACGTGAGCTTTGGGACAAACTAGGAGACTTGCTTGCACTGTTTATATTCTGCAACAATGAGTACCATCGCCTTCTGGAATTTTATTTTATTTTTTTGCCTTTTATTTCCATAGAACGTTGATCTTAAGCACTGAGCCCATTCAGAATGCTTATATGGAAACTGTGACAAAGCATCTTAAGAGTAACCATGAGTTGGAGCAATGATTTATTTCAATAAATTAACCCAAGCTCCACACAAGCCTTTGTTTCTTCTACTCTAGAATAAAACCAGAAAAGGCACTTAGATACATTCTGCATTTTAATTATACTTTCAGAGGATATAACGGTTGTGTGAATTAAGAAGCAGTAAAATTAAATCGATTTTTCCATACATGCAGAAAGATGCGGGGCTTAATGTGTATTATAATTAGGGACAGGGAAATCGATTGTAGAATTTCTTTAAGATACTGAAACTCTAAATTTCAGTGACCTGCTGGCCTTTTCCAACTTGTTTGTTCCCCTAAAATCATTTTAACATCTTTCTAAGTCCTAGTTCTGGCAAGTTGCTAAACCCAGTAGTGATAAAGTTGGCCCTCGTAGGAAGTTTCTTGGTGTGATAACAGGAAGCTCTGGGAATTAGAAAAGGCCTTTTTTTGATCTTTTCAGTCTAAATATGTCTGACTTGACGTAATTGAACTTCTGAAGGGTGATTCAGAACGTCTCGGAACACTTTAGGGCTGACTGATGGGAAGCAAAAGCCACAGAGAACTTGCTCCCTCCCTCGTCTTGCTTCCACCGCGAGGTTGGCAGGAAATCTGTGAAAAGGGCTCGGTGACTCGGTGACTCGGAGACAGTTCCATCATGACAAATGAAAGGCTCGGCTTTCAAGGAGGAGTCTGACAAATTCCAAGAGGGAGACAGGTGCTGACCTTCACTTTAGGTGATGTCGACAACGGGTCTTTGCATGTTTTAATTGTACCATAATATCAGACATCACGCTGTAGAAACAACACCAAGAGCCAGTCCAATTCCAGCAGAACCCTGGGCGGCCTGTGTCGGGCAGAATTTTCTGGAGGCTCCTGCCCCTCTAGTCCTGTTTCTGCCCTCTATGGTGGGCGGCATACGGCCAGCGGCCACCTACAGTCTTAAGCATCTAGTGCATCCTCTCTCCCTCCCTCCTTCCTCTCTCCCTCCTTCCTCTTCCCTCTTTGCCTCCTTTCTTCCTTCTCTCTCTCTCTAGGTCCCCTTTCCTCCTCTTCCTCCTTCTCTCTCTCTCTCCTTCCCTCTCTCCCTCCTTTCCTCTCCCCTCTTACCCTCCTTTCCTCCTTCTCTGTCTCCCTCCTTCCTTCCTTCCCTATTTCCCTCCTTTCTTCCTTCTCTCTCTCCCTAGTTCCCCCTTCCTTCCCTTCCTCCTTCCCCCTCTCCCTCCCTTCCTCTTCCTTCTTATCCTCCTTTCCTCCTTCCCTCTCTCCTTCCCTGCCTCCCTCCTTCCTCCTCTCCCTCCCTCCCTCCTTCCCCCTCCCTCACTGTCCATCTCAAGGCTCTGATTTCTGGTGTGGGTAACTTTCTCTACAGCAGTAAAGATGCCCCCACCCCCCAGCATCTCTAGACACACCTAGTCCACAATAATATAGTTTTTTTAAAGAGTGCACCCTGCTTAAGGAATCAAATTGTTCTAAGAGACACTTTTTTAAAAACAGCATTCTCTGCTCCCTTTTCAATTTCTTCCCCCCAAATCATCACTTTCAGCCTTTTCAACTGATAATGTTTCTATTTATCTGCAAATAACATGGTGCATTTTTATCTTTCATGTCTCATCATTATATCTTGAATTCCATTTATAGAAGTCAGGCAACTCATTCACCACAGAAATATCCCCTTTCCTGCACCCAGCTCCCACTGTAGTTCAATTACTCTTTTGGCTAGATTGGTATTCAATAATTACGTTATCATAGCTGTGTAAATGTTACTCCCAGCTGAGTCAAGGAGTTACTGTGATTATGTTTCTTTCCTGTATAGCATTGTTTCCATCAGGGTGAATATGTGTTCCTCTTTTTCTTTTCTCTATGGAAATGTCATTCAATCCCCAGTTCCCTAATTGCCTAATTCTCTTCTCACAACATTTGGACATTCTATGACTTTTATCTTCTAGCAGAAGTCTCTGTCAAAATCTTCAACCCACATCAGTCTGATCTGTGGGCCTCTAGGGCTGGTACAGATCTCATTGCAGATCTCTCTTTATTGTCATCCTGAAATTTTTCTTCATTCATCTCCTACATTCATTGCCTGTTACGTGTATCTCACATTTTCCACTCCATAGGTTTACTTACTTGTTTTGGTGGAGCACATCCTGCAGTAGCTTCCCGAGAAAGAGTTGGTGGAAAGTACAATTTTGCGATTTCACGTATTTGAAAATGTTCATCAAGTCTTACTTAATGGAGAGGAATGAATTCTGGTTATTTCTGAATTGTTGGCAATACATTCTAGATTGAAAGCAATTTTTTTCTCCAGGATTTTGAAGGCATTGTTCCATTGTCTTCTAACCTCCTAGTGTTATTTTGAGAAGTCCAAAGTATTTCTGATTTCTGAGACTTTGCAGGACAACTGGAAGCTGGTAGGATCTAATTTGCTGAACTTCATGATGGTGATCTTGGTATGGGTTGAATTTCATCCACTGAGCTGGACACATGGCGAGTCCTTTCCATCTGGAAAGTCATAACATTCTGTTGTGCAAAATGTTCTTAAATCTTTATTGATGATTCTTTTCCCCTTTGTTTTTCTATTCTCTTTTCTAGAGTTCCTATTGTTTCTATGTTGAATCTGGAACACTCTTCTTATTCTTTTATTATCTTAATCTTTCTCTTCTGTATTTTTTTCTCTAATGTCTGAGAGATTTGTTTAACCTTAGCTTTTAATCCTTCTACTGAGTTTTTTTATAGTTTCAATTTTCATGAGCTTTTCTTTAATCCTCAAATGTTTCCCTTTTTATATCTTTCTGTTCTTGTTTTATAGATACAATATCTTCTCTTTTATCTCTGAGAAGACTAGATTTTTTTTTTTAAGTTTTCTTCTCTTGCATTTTCTCTTAATTCCTTCAAGTTATTTTTTATTCTGTTTGTTTTGGTCTCTATTTTTCCTGATAAGTTATGGCTGCTGTAGACTTCTCTCGTACCTTCTTTGTTCTTCCTGGGTTATGACTTTATAAGTATCATTCATTCATTTCAGCTGTGTCTGTGGGTTGTGTGTTTATATTTAAGAGCAGGGCACCAAAAAGTCCGTGGAAGGAATTCATGTGTTACTGGGAATTGTCAACTGTGGACTTTAGTGGATTGCAGTTGGCTGAAATGTTTTTATTAGGAGAACCTGGTGTCTGTAGCTCTACATTTTTCCTCTTGGGTTCCTCAGAGAAGGATCTTCCAGTCCCTTGCCTTGAGGGCAAAAACATTCGGCACTGTGCAGAGGGTGGCGTCCAGGAGGAGATCCATGGGTCTTGGCACAGAGGTGAACACTTGCTCAGCCTTCTCTTTTAGAAGAGCATCTCTCATTCCTCCCTGCCGGAGTCTCTCAGCAGGTGGCCTGGGTTTCACCCTCTCCTTAGGATAAACCTGTCGTCGTCTGCCAAGTCCAGGGAGTGGATGGCATCTGGATACGGGAATTGGAGAAGGGATGTGGTGTTGGCTGAGCCGATTCTTAAACAGACCTCCACTTAATCCTTCTCTTTGGTGTCACCTTCACCACACGTAGTAAAAAAATTAACTGGTTTTATGAAAACTTGAGTCTATTGAGGGTCTTTTAATAAGTACCTTTCTCAGATCTACTTAGGCAACAGTTCATCACTTAACAAACTATTCTTGCTGTCATCTCCTTTTTCGTCTTTTTTGGTTTTATTGTGTGTGCTTATTTTAGCTGGGTTTAGGGAAAAATCAAAGGTACACACGTGTTTAGTCCCTAGTGTTCTTAAGGCCCTTTGTCTCCTAATGGCCATATGATGTCCCCAAAGAACTCTGACCAAAGGCATTTGGATCACTTGCCCCAGCCTCTAGCCTGGCACTATCCCTATGATCTGGGTCCTCTTGAGGGTCTGGGTC
Organism: Mirza zaza; assembly: GCA_008750895.1. Classification (NCBI taxonomy): domain Eukaryota; kingdom Metazoa; phylum Chordata; class Mammalia; order Primates; family Cheirogaleidae; genus Mirza; species Mirza zaza. The sequence goes on from VSMD01041217.1 coordinate 19,608, forward strand.
ACCTGCTTTCCTCTGTCATAGAAAAACTGTGACCATGTGATTGACTGCTGCGTGGAAATCATGTGAGTGGCAGTTCCCAAAAGAAAGGAAGGCAGCTCTGACAAGTAGGCAGCAAATGCCCCAGACACGGGGCAGCTTTGTCCTCCAAGAGGTGCTGACCTTGAGCAGGCAAGGATTATCCTCGGTTGCTTTGTATTAAAAAATATTGGCACCATCTCAGAAGCACTAGTTATCCAAGCATGAAGCACCTCCCTTGGTATTTTCCTCCACCGTAAGCCTCAGCAACATCTGTTCACACTTAGTGCTCCTGGATCAATTTTATTAATGCAGATGCCCACTGAAGTGCAAGGACAGCAAAGGCTTCCCAGAGAAATCCCACTCCCTTGGGAGGAAAAAGAGGCCAAGGCAGGCTCTCCCAGAACTCTGGACCTGGGGCGTTGGCAGTGCACATGGAAAGGGGGTAGACACAGTGTCCTCCCTTCATTGGGATGACTAGTGGAAAGGGGGTGACATTTATTTCCCTGCTTTAACTGCTGAAGTCCTAAAGGAAGGACATCTTATGCAGCAAATTTAAATAATCTGCATACATTGTGGAGTAGATGCTTTTTATTCTGGTAGGGATTTCTTTTGTGTTAGTCTCTGAAACAAGATGTCTGGGACATTCAAGGAAATAATGTCATTTTTCTTAAGGGTTTAAACGCTAAGCTAAAAGAAAACTTTTGTTTCCTTTTGAGACCTCTGGCCCTCTGTGTCACAATGATGCGGCCCAGAAGACAATGCTTTTGAAGGACATTCTTAATGGCAAACTTTAAATGAAGTCAATAGCAGGTATCTCCATGACAATGCCTATATGCTATTGTCCTTTTCATACTTAACAAGAACAAAAGGCCACAGCCAGACCGATTAGTCACATAAGATGGGACATGATGACATTTTTACTCCAGAACTTTTCTAGTATAAAAGGGCCACCCAAGGAGGATTCTGACAGTAAGTGTGAGGAATTTGGCAATAAAACCACCTATCTGTGCAGATTTGGGGACGTCCAAAATGATTAGGTAAAAGGCTGAATTTTTCGCAAACAAAAATGTTGAATTTTTATATGCTTTTTCACTTATACTTGCCTAGATGAGACTAAATCTTTGTGTTATTTTTTCCAATCTGCAGCTCGTTAAAAATCAACCTGATCTTAGTTCTGTCACTGTCCACCATGGCCGTGCTTTGGTGTTATCCCGTCCCGTCTTCTAAGGTGAGTGTTTGGCCTCTACTGTTGATGCTTGAATAGATAACTGGAATTGTAGGGTATGTAGATTCAAAATAATCTCAAGGAATATGTGACATAGAAATAATGTCCTTTATTATTAGAGTTTTCAATACAAAAGTGTAAGCAGATTGAAGAAATTAGTAAAAGGAACCATTTATGTAAAAATAAGTAATAGTAGACTATACCAGACTTCGTTTTGAATAATTTAGGGGTTGGCTCCTGCATAGGGAAATATTCATTTCAATGTAAAATGTTAAGTATTTTGCCCACAACAAATTATTTGTTCTATATGCATTCACTCGTAATCAAAATGCACATTTAACCATTGAAACTATATTAAAAATACAATGATTATTTTTCAAAACCACTGAATCTCCTAATTTTACAATAATAGGGACTTTTTTCAGATCCAGAATATAGAAACAATGTTAGGTCTCAATAAAGTATCACATGAAATATTAATTCATATATTTATTCAACAGTATTGATGGAGCTTCCATGTTCCTTGAACTATTCCAGACATTCAGAAAATAAATGTCTTTCTTTGGAATATTTAATACTATTTCTATATGATATTTCAGTTGTTTTCACTATTTTAAAGTTTTAAAATATCATTTGTCACTGATGACGTTTTGAAATTTAACTTTTTTTTCACTAAAATTTAACCTGTCACACTGTAATTACTAAAATCAATGTAGTTTAAGAGACTCCTTTTAGGATAGAGAGATGTCACATAAATCCTAAATGATAAGTCTATGTCCAGACATAATGGTCTAGTTATTTATATTATTGGGCTTCTCATTAACCTTCTCATCTGTCATTTTTCTATCTCTTGTTTACTTAATATAGCTTCCTTTCCTTCCTGTTTCACTCCTATGAGCATTCGATTCCACCTGAGTCATTGATTCTATAAGACATTATAGAATCACATTGGCCAAGTTGATGAGTCACAGTCCACAAATTGGTGTATTTTCTCAAGAGCCTTCCTAATTACTTTCTGTTCTTTCCCCAAAGCTTTACTCATGACACTGCTGTCGAATAACAGACACTGTCTGCAGCTTTTTCTTTTTAAATTGAGAATGTACTTTTTTCTAACATACTTATGAAACCACCTTGCCTATAAATGAAATGTTTCTCTTTCACCATGTTTTCCATATTTCTATTTTCGCACGTGGCAATTTTTTTCCTGTGATTACCCGGTGGTGTTGTTACTGGTGTGAACGGTATTCGTGCCAACTTGATTGCTCAGGGTGAATGATTATGCAGACAAATGACGCATAGGCGCTTATAATATTTGTCGTGAACCTCATAAAGTCCATCAACCAGGCAGACACACAGTATTATTCTGATACTGAGTCTGCCCTGGCAAGGGCTGCCTCCAGTGATCTGCAAAGGGCATCGATATCTTTTTAGGGATGTTTTAGGGGTGTTTTAGGAATCTGATAACCAGAACTGATACATTTCTTTTGCAGTATAAAGGTGGCATCATGAGTATTTCTGGAAAGAACTGGATTGCTTCCCTTCCTGCAGTGACTCATGGGCCCCTCCCTCTGGGGATTTAAAATAGAAGACATTCTCCGTGCAGCCTTCAGATTTCCTCTGTTAACACAGGGAAATGTTCAACTAAAAGTGTTTGGTTGGTTTTCTCATGACCAATATTTCTGAAACTCTCTTTGACTATTCCCAGACCAAAAGGGGGGAGGTGGGGAGAGCCCACTTATTTTTCCCAGAGTGCAGTGGGAATTGCCCTGGGGAGCTCTGACTGTAGCCTCTCCAGGAAACCCCCTGGTTGTGGGGGAGAAGGAGCATTTTATGCACTCTGGTCCCATGGCAACTTCCAAGTACAGTAACCCAAGACCAAACTTGTTCTCCTGGACCAAGATAGAAAAATGTAAATTTTTACTTTGTAGTATGTCTATTTATAACAAAAGCGTCCACCTCCCTCTTCCTCTTGTATAGTTCTGAACAGCCGAGAAGCCTGGGCTTGGAGTCAGATGCTGAGGTTCGAATGGTTTATCTACAAGCCATTTAATTTCCCCATTTAATACTGAGGGAATAATAGTACCTACTTTCTAGAGCTTTTTTCAGGAATAAAATAAGGGGATGCACCTAAAGCAGGTAGCACAAGGGTCACCGACCAGATCTTGAGTCCTGGATGAGGAACTGAACAAAGTCAAAAGATGAAGGCAGTGGTGTTCAAGGAACAAGACACCCCTAAAGAGAACCTTGGCAGATGGACCAGGACAGGCCCCAGAAGGAAAGCGGTTCCAACTGAAGCTGGAGTCTGATCATCATGGGTTGTTTTCTAAGTGAATTTAAAAAACTATTCCCAGGACTAATCAGTGCCACTTGAAATAGTCTTTACAAAATAATAGCAACAAGATAACCATGTATGGTGCATGGCATAAATACTGAGTAGCAGCAATTGTGTAAGTAGTGTAAAAACTAGACAAGTGGGCAGATCACTCTAAATATTATTTTGTATCTAGATAGAATATGAATCGTGTTTTAGCAAAATTTACACCATTAAGAAGATCAGATATATTGGGTTTATTGTCATAAGAGTTTGAAAATTGTTACTATTGAAATAAATTTTTAACACTGATGCTTAATTCTCTTTCTCCTCCCCCATCTGAATTGCCAGGTGCCTGGAAAATCTGATTTCCTCCTCATCCTGCTGAACAGCTGCCCAACCAGGCTGGACAGGAGAGAGGGACTAGCTTTCCTAAAGCCAATTTTGGAGAAGACGTATCCCAAAAGGTCCTTCCGCAATGGAGTTGGCACAGGGATGAAAAAAACTTCCTTTCGAAGAGCAAAATCATGAATAAGTGTGCAAAGGACTCTGGGAATTAGTCTCAAACGATGTAGAGTGAGACTGAAGTGCTCACAGTCAGTCGTACCTTTCTCACTGGGTGTCTGTGTGCTTCAGTTCTCAAATATCTTTCCTCTCCTCACTGGCACAGAGTAAATAGAGTTTTTAAAAAAATGTAAACCTGTCTCAAACTTCCACTTGTGAGAGAAAAAAACTATTTATGTGGTCAGTGAGTAACTTTCCCAAAATGGAATGGACACATTTGCTTTCATCTTAAATTGGCCAGAATGTGTGAGCATGTTTATAGTCATGACTGTACTGTGATTTCTTTTCCTTTCCTGTAATATCGTAACACTGAATACTGCAGAATTTTTCCCTTTGAGTATAGTTTTCTCAAATGACTTAGCAGGACCTATTTTTTGGGGGATGTGCTATTTCCATTTCTACGAGAGTCTTGTGAAATTAACCAAAGTTAAGATTAGCGGGACAGCTGTATGAATCAATTGATTAACTGGTACCAGTAGCAAACGTCGCCAGAGCCCTTGAGATGTAATTCTTGTCTCCCTTTTCCAGTTCCAAATATACTTATATATGGAATGTTGTTTTGTCTTGGAAATTTGTTGCCTTTTAAAATCTTTAAACACAGAAATGCCACCAGTAACAACAATGACAGCAGAGAGACTGCCTGTTGCCCTTCGTAGCGTGGGGAGCTGTTTGGGAACCTGTTCCCCAAAACTGTGCTGACCAATGCCCTCTCCTTCCCCTCCCCTGCAAAAGACCCATCACCCATCACCTCTTGCATCAAAACCCCTGATACTGCTTTTTAAAAAAGGATAATGCAACATTGGTTGACAGGTTGCTTCAAAATCATAACGCCAATAAATGTGTTCATGCATGTTGGATTCTACAACATGCTAAGGGTGTCCGCTGGGAGCCAGGCACAGCTCCTAGGCTGGGAGCCGTGGAAGCCGCAGGACGACCTGTTCATAGTTGCTGGCTTCAGATAGAGTCACAGAGTCTTCAGGAAACAGGACTCATAGTGAGCAGGTCACACAGTAACCAACTGGGTCTGGAAAAAGCAGTCTGCGAGTATGGTCTGTTGCTGCAGCTGCTGAGTAGCCACCGCAAAAAACTGAGGCCCCTGAAGGTCTTCTGGGGTTTGTTTGTGACTTTACACAGGCGTGGTCCTTCCTTGGTCACAGTCACATCTGCAGCGCCCATGGCACCTCCTCCCACCTCCTGCCCCTGGCGGCTGCGTGAGAGGTCACACCTGCCACGGCCAGCATTTCAGCACTGCGGGCACCACCTCTGTCCCCAGGGCCCGTGGGGCTGGGCAGGTGGGAGACTTTTGTTCAGGTGTCGAAATGGGACATCAGCCCAGAGGTGTTCCGGGCCCTGGTGTGAGATCTTGGAACCGTTGCCCTCACCTGCCGACGGCAGCAGGTTGCCCTCCTGCTTGGGGGCCACAGAGTTGGCTGAGCCCATTGGGATGTTTAAGAAATATCTGAAATAATAAACAGACAAAAGCCTCCGAGGTGGTTGTATCATTTTTAACCAAAAAATGATGTTTCCCACTTCGCTCTAAGTGTGTGGACACAGAAGAAGTGACAAAGTCCTCAGGCAGTTTAAGGACTAACGAGCCTTATGCGCTTTTGTTTTCTGTCACTGTGGTCTCTGCCTTTGTCCCTTGGAGGGCAGCTTTAAAAATCTAAGCAACTGGCCAGTGGTAGCTCCGCTGTCTAACCCTTGCCCCCAAGACCGGACTTGTCTGGGAGCATTTGAACATGCAGCAAGCAGACCTGTGACTCAGCAGCTGCTCCCAGGCTCTGCAGCACCGGGAGGCTTGGGGGTAACAGGCAAACTGCTTCCAATAAAATGTGGGAAATCTGACAGAGGCTCGTCAAGGAAATTGATGTTTCTTACCTGCCTAACATTATTGGTGTGGGAGCTAATTGGATAGGCTGATAGGCGTTATTTACTCCTTGAGAGTAGAAAATGACTTACTGTATTAATAAGCTCATGATAAGTGAGACGTCCATGGAAAATCCTGTGTACAGAAGGGAAAAGACTGTTATTTCAGGGAAATCTTCCTAATTTTCTATTATTTTCATTTGTATGGACTGGTTGTAAGAGCAAAAGCCCAAAAACATAATTGGAAAAATTCATTTCCCACTTCTGGATCCAAAATATCATTTTAACCTCAGGGGGAAAAAGGCCTATGAAAAAGTATTTGCACCCTGGAAATTGTTGCAGATGAAAACCTGGCAGGTAGGAAAATTTGCTTCCTGATAAAAAATTGTAGCTCTTGTTAAGATTTTAGGAACAAAGTGTTTAAGACAAAAAATACTTCTAAGCTGCCTTTAGAGAGTGTCATGGAAGAGGTGACCAAGGGTGGCCACCTGACTTTGGGGGACACTGAACCCCAACATAGCAGACCCCGTGCAGTCATGGGCTTCACTTTCTACAGGCTGCCGAGCAAGCCTGCCCCTCCCAAGCCTGCATGGGGGAGTGGCGTGGGGTGACAGGGACAGTGATAAGAAGGCCTTGGTGACTTTTCACCCCCTGTCACCGGGGGTTGCGGGTGGAGGCCTGATTTTCACCCTTAGAGCAGGCATCCCAAGGGACAGATTAACTGGTTAATTTCGGTCAACTCTACCTGAATGTGATAGAGTTTCCTGTTCTGTTTCTTTTTTCCTATTCTTTCTACCTGAATGCGATAGAGTTTCCTGTTCTGTCTGGAGGCATTTTACTGGAGGGAAGGAAAAGAACTCACGAGCACCAGGGGTCCCTGGGGAGAGAATGCCGGTGTGGAGCTGGAGAGCACACAGGTGTGGGGGCCCCCGAGAGGCAGGTACCAAAGACCCCCAGGCCACACCCACTGTGCTTGAACCTCAGGGCCCTTGTCCGCTCAGGGCGTGCCACCTTGCTCAAGCTCCTAGAATCTTTCTGAGCCCAAGTTTCATCACCCACGAAGTGAAGCTAATGTTACTTACCTTTCAAGATTGCTCATTTGTTTATTTATTAATTAATGTATGCACTTGACACATATTTGTCGAGCACACACCGTGTTCCAGGGACAGTGTTCTAGCCACTGGGACTGCAACAGTGAAGATGACAGACCAAAACTGTTGGAGTGGGATGGGGTGCTGGAGTTGGAGAAAACAAGAAAAAAATACATATATAATTCTATATATGTGCATAATACTTTAGAAGGTGATGAGGAGAGATGGCAAGGAAGGGGCAGATGGAGTGTTGCGGGGTGGAGACGGGGCTGCAACTTCCAATGCAGCAGTCAGGGAAGGCATTGTCGTGAAGGATTAGTAAGAATTCAAAGTTGTAGAGTGGAGTGAGCAGGGAGAGGGTGGAGACAGAAGGGGACAGACAGGAAAGGGAGCTTCTGTAGAGTCTTGCAGGACTTTTGCTTTTCCTGGGTGCATGAGAAACCACTGGAGGGTTTTGAACAGAGAAATGACATTATCAAATGTAGTTATAGCCTTCATGAATTCATAAGAATGAGAAATAAAATACACATACAGTAGGTTTCAATGAAAGTAGCAATAATTCATCCTAACAATGGCATCCAGCATCAGGGACTCCCTTCCTTCCTTGCCTGCTTCACAGTTCTGCCCTGAGAGGTAACTAAGCTGTGACCTGCAGCATAGGTTGGGCAAGGACCCGGAGGGGAGATGTGTTGCTCTCCAAGGTGCTGAAGGAACTTGTGATGACAGAGTAAGTTCCTGAACTCCCATCTACAACTTGCCTCAAAGGTGGAATGCTATCCCACCAGATTCTTTCTCATGTACAAATGAGGGACATTTGGTTCTCACAAATATCTTTTGAGATTTTCATAGAAGCATCCCAAGCAAAGAACTGCAAGAATTGAGATTTCAACTCTCACACTCGAATTTCAAGGGTGCTCATCTTTTTTCTTCTGTTGGCTATTTACTTCTAATGCTGAAATTTCAAAAAACAAACAGGGACATCTACTATAAAATTTCTACTGCAAACACTCAATCTTATTCATCTTTGAGTAGTCACAGAAAGGGAAATCTAAAACCAGTTGGATTTCATTTCCCTCATAGAGTAAGACTGAGAATACAGCAGTTCAATATCAAAGTCCCATTCCTACACCCAATATTCTCATCTCGCTTTTGACCCACTGGAAAAGAACAGCAGAAAGGAAGCACCTGGGAACATCTCCTCCACCCCTCCCCTTTGGACTCATATCTCTCCGTTGATATCCGATACACTCACATGGTAGAGGTAGGAATGCCATCTTCTCCCAAGTCAGGTACACAGCTTCCCTGAGCAGCAGACACCCCAGCCCAGTCTGCTTGGCCCCAGCTTGCAAGGCCATCTTCATGCTCACCCTACATAAAGGGAGATGGCAGGCAGGATCCCCCTCCTGGAGCATGAGCCACGATGGATCCACAGGTCCAGCGGTGCAGTGCAGGCACATCTCACAGCTCCTGGCTGATCTGGCTGTGGAACCTTTCACCGGAGAGCTCTGTCTTGCACCACGTGGTGTTGAGAGTGTGTCTGAGCCTTTGGTTGACACCTACCTGCTGAACTCTGCCTTTCAGGTGCTAAATTCAGCTCATGCCCTACATGGAGAAAACTTGCCAAAAATTTAACCTAAAGAGATCTTCGCTAAGTGAGACTCAGTATGTGTCATTATATGTATCAAATAGGCTCTTCCTCAAGGATAACCTAACTCCCACTTAACAGGTTTGCGGTTTTGTATCAACGGCTTTCCATAAATTGTCTCATTTCCCACCCCACAGCCCTGTTGAAGGGCACAGGGAGGTTGTTGTCCCCATGAGCAGATGAAGAAACTGAAGCTTAGACAGATGCAGTGATTTTCTCGAACTCACATGCCTGGTAAGCGGCAGATCTGCCTGGCTCCAAAGCAGGTGCTCTGTGATTTGTGACCCCCAACTGCCCACGGTACAACCTCAGGGCTCCATTGGGGGAACATCTGCTTGCAAATGCACGCGATTGTTGGCAGAACTCAGCTCTCTGTGGCTGGAGGCCTGAGCACCTCAGTTTCTTGCTGGCTGTCAGCAGGAGGCCATCCTGAGTTCCTGGAGGCTCCATCAGTTCTTCTATGACATGTGGGCCCCCACCAGGGCCACCAGCTTCATCAAAACCAGCAAGATGGGTGTCTCAGTCTTAGGTAATATCATCATGAAAGTGACATCCCATCACTGTTGGCATATTCTGATGTCTGAAAGCAAGTCACAGGCTTTGCCCCCACTCAAGGGAAGTGGCTCACACCAGGACATGAACACTGGGAGGTGGGGACCAGGAGGGTACAGTCTGTCCGCCACTGAAGTTGTGGGTGACACTTCAGCTGTGGGAGACCGCTGTCCCACTCTGGACTGGAGCCCTAAGAAGGAGTGGGATCATAGCAAATGTGACCCGGCTGTGAGCGACACCCACAGAGAAGAGCTGTGAGGGGCGGCGTCACAAGTTTATGCAAGGCAAGCAAGCTCCTCCCCTGTGTCCTGCACCCCTGTGTCCTGCGCCCCTGTGTCCTGGGGAGCAATCTTGAGGCTGAGACTTAGATTGATTTTAAGGCAAAACCACATAGGAATTATTGATTTGTTAGAGCCCTACTATGTGCCAGGCACTGGGTGAAGAGCTCACGTGTGAGCTCATTCAATTCCCATGACAACCTTAAGAAGACAAGAAAATCCCTGTAAGGCAGGTACGCTCATTAGCCCCATTTCCCAGATAAGTCATCAGGCACAGAGAGGTTAAGTTACCTGCCCAAAGCCACGCTGCCTGTGAGCAGTGGAGCCAGGTGGGGAGTCAGCGGTCTGGCTCTAGAGGCTGAGCGTGGCCCCACCTCGGGGTCTGAAGCCCTCCTGTCACTGGAGTGTGCAGGCTTCTTGAGTGGCACAGGCTGGTTAAGAGCTGGCTGCAGTTGGGGTACAAGAGGGACAGGAGAGAGAAAGTAAATAGAAAAAGCAAGAAGGACACGGTGAGGGGAAACGAAGATGTATTAGGAATTTCCCATGGTGAAGTGTATTCCCACAGGAGAGAACAAAGGAACAATTAGAAAATGCCTGGGCCCAGTTCAAATTGAAAATGCTGAAATTATAAAGGAGCCGCCTATGCACTTGGTAAGCACTGACATAATATTGCAAAGTGCTGTTCTGTAAATGCCGTAGAGATGGTGTATTTCTGACTACAACAGTAAAAGTGCTATGTTTCGCTGGAGAAGACAGCCTGCAGGGGGCTTGTAACTCTTGTTCTCTTGTCCACAACGGGACTTCATGCATCCCTGGGCAAGCAGGTTAGTAATTATCAAAGTGAATTATGGTTGCTGCCAAAGGATGACATTAGTTAGAATCCAGCTTCCTGCCACCATGATGGAAACTCTCCAGGTACATAAAGAATTATGGGGTAAGATTCTTTTATAGTCTTTAAGAAGCAAGATCTGCAGCTCAGAATTGGTGCATTGCGTTCTCTCCCAGGCTTCTCTAGGCCTTGGTGACCCAGCCCATGTGCGTGGCCAAATCATTTCAGAAGGGTGTCACATTTCCTGGGGTTTATAAGAACCAGCTTTGCAGTTGGACATACCCAAGCTTAAAAGGCATTCCAGTTAACACGTTCTGTGACCGTGGACATGTTCCTGGGCCTCTCCAAGTCTCAGTTTCTTCATCAGCAAAATGGGACCTGTAGTGACACCACAATAGGGCCATAGTGAGAGATAAGTAAGATAATATGTGCTATACACTCAACCCAACTCACCTGCTTGATCTCAGGTGAGTTCTCTGTAGATGACAGCCAGCCACAGCATGGATGTTATGAATGTTCCAGTATAATGCCAAATAGAAAACTGGGTATGTAACTCACATGTATAATAAATTAGATCTTAGATCGGTAAGAATGGAGGCAGATAATGTTTGCTGATGATGGAAACATAGATTGGACATTATTCCAATTATATTGCTAAGCTAATGGAGATGCTGGTATGGCTGAGTCCCAAGAGAAGAATTCCATATTCTTTAGAATGGTGAGGCCAACACATAAACTAATCGCCGGGCATCGGGAGACTGAACGTACCCACTGGCAGACTGTACCTGACAGTGCAGGCCCATCTCTGCAGCAGCCAGTCCAGAAGGCCAATTGCTGTCACAAGAGGCTCAGAACAGCGAGGACATGGTCAACAGCTCCAGAATCCCTAATATTTTGCCCACAGTTCCAACTCAGAACCAGCAGCGAAAGCCCAACCTGCTCGCCACCCAATCTCAGGGATGTCTCTCTTCAAGTTAACCCACCTGCAGCTTCCCCACAGCGACACCCTCCTGCAGAGCTCACCTGAACCCGTCCCTTTCCTCCACTGTAAAGCTTTCCTCTCCCCTGCTGGCCTTCGCGTCTCTGGCACACGCATGCGATGGCATCTAACTCCCTTTGCCGCAGCAAGCTCCGAATGAATGGCTCCGACTGGTCCTCATTGTGCGCTCTTCGTTCCTCTCCACAACGCTGACGTGGAGAAGCTGGTGCACACCAAGGCAAAGGTGGCACACCAAGGCAAAGGTGGCACAGCAAGGCAAAGGTGGCACACCCAGGCAAAGGTGGCACACCAAGGCAAAGGTGGCACACCAAGGCAAAGGTGGCACACCCAGGCAAAGGTGGCACACCAAGGCAAAGGTGGCACACCAAGGCAAAGGTGGCACAGCAAGGCAAACTTCACAGGAACGCTACCACGTTGGTTGAAAATCAACACCTGTGGGCATGCACTTTTTAAAGTAGTTTTTTTCCTTAAATAAAGACAAGTGTATTCATTTATCTTACCATAAATTTAAAAAACAGACATTGAGAAAATGTACATGAAGCAAGGACAGAGAAGCAACAAGGTAACTCTCATGTCACTCCCCATAAGTAACCACTCTCGACGTGTCCAGGTGTCTGTGTGACACGGTGGGAGTACACACTCACACACACACTCTTTTATATAAATGTGATCACGTTATTCTTGTTCTGACATCTGCCTTTTCAATTCCAGAGTAGCTAGAGCTGTCTTTCCATGTCAAAGAATGGGGAACTATACCGTTGTTTTGAACATCTGTATAGTATTCAGTAGATTGGATACATCACATTTGGTGGAACCTCTATCGCTGGGCATTTAGGTCATCCACAATACAGTGAAAGGGAAGATTGCTACAATGTACACTACCATACATTTGTCTGATTGTTCAGTCGTGATAAAATGCTGGAAGTGGGGCAGCTGGTCAACAGGTGCACCTGTTTAAAATCTCCCCATGTTCTGCTCCGTTGCCTTCCAGACAGTCACATCTCTATGGGAACACTGGACGTGTCTGCCTTTTTCACTTTTACTGATATGGTAGATAAAAAGCAACATCACATTCTTACTTAAATTTGCACTTTTTCATTACTAGTAAGGACATTTATACACCAACACTCACACATTTGGGATTCAACTATGAATTGCCTTTTCATGTACTTGACCCATTTGCCAGTTGGATATCTTTTCTTATAGATGTCAAAACTTCCTTACATAACAAGATATTAGGCATTTTTGTTATGTTTGTAATTATATTTTTGTGTTATTTGTGTTTGCCTTGCAAATATCGTTCGTGTTTCTCCTTTACAGTTTCTGGCTATTGGGTCCATGGGAAAGAAAATATATTCCCACTACAAGACAAGAAAATATTTTAAAGTTTTATTTGAATCTTTGATCCAGGACAGTATCTCTTACTTGGTTTGATTATGTTGTCAAGAGCATTTCATACATTAATCCTTTCTGCATATTTAGAATGTCCTTCTGCTGACTTCTCATGGAAATAACAGCTTGCTGAGTTTTGAGGGTTGCATTTTTTTTTTCTGTCAAAATTTTGTAGACAGCTGATTGCTGCGTTTCATCCTGAAGTCCTATGTGGTAGAGGGGAAGTTCTAGCTAGTCTTTTTTTTTTCTTAGCTTATAAGTCCCCTATTTATTCTTATTGAATATTTATAAGCTCCATTTTGCTTCTTTAAAGTTCAGTAATCTTAGCAGGATAAATCTCAGTATTTATCATTCTCTAATAATATTTCAGGTCATGGAACATTTCTTGCAAGTTCTCTCCTCTCACATTTTCATTATGTTTAATTCCGTTGTTCTGTTCTCTGATTCATGGAAGCAAGTATCATCTCCATCGTCTATCACATTTTGATCAGTGAGGCTGAATTCCCCAGAAGATAGAATATGAGCAAAACTTCTTATCAATCCTTTATTTGAAACGCAATCCCAGGACAACAAGGACGAAGGAAAAACTGGCAGCGCAGCAACGAAAGAGGAATGGCGAATACCAGGTTGCGTGTTACTCGGGTGGTCACGCAGAGGTCAGAAAACACGGCTGGTGTTCTGTGGCCACACAAACCACGGTGCTTTGGAACAGCGAGCTGGGGAGGAGGTGGAGGAACGAATCATCTGTCTACCAAATCCGTGTCATGTATGTCTGCTTGCGTCTTTCCCTCCACGTTCACCCTGTGAGCCGGGCACTCACTTCCCCATCCTGGGCTGTGTCCCCCGGGGCCCTCCAGGCAGCTGCCACACGCGGGGCCTCCCCTGGCAGTGGCGGGAGGAGTCACGCTGGGTGGATGCAGAGGCAGACCTGAGCCTGCCGTGTTGGAGGAAAGGGCTGAGGCTGTGGCCTGGCGCCAGGTGCGTGGGGGCTGCACTGCGTGTGTGGCCACAGCCCCCTGGCTGGGCCGTGTGCGTGGGGGCAGGGCGCACGCCGGCCCAGGTTTGGGCAGCCCGGAGACTTCTGCAGGCTCGGCTGCCGGGCCCAGCGCAGTCCTGTCTTTTCTCTGCCAGTCTTTTGTTTCTTTGTCTTTTGCCTCTACGTTATCTGTGACTTTTCAGTCCTGTCCTGAGTGTTATTGAATTGGTTTCCACAGTGTCAATTCTGACTGTGGCAGCTTCTAAACCACTTTTAATTTCTGGGATGGCGCTGTTTTTCTCTTTAGTATAATATCTTTAATTAGGCCTGCCAGCTCTATTTTAGTCTCATTCTTTTAACTTCTTTCGGTTTTTAATCTTTTCTTCTTTTTTCTCTCTAAATATGTGAAGAAATTCTCTGATTTACTTGATTTCCAAAACGGACTACTTCGTATCTTCCTTCCTTCCTCCCTCCCTTCCTCTCTCCTCCCTTCCTTCTATCCTTCCATCCATCCTTCCTTCCTTCTTTCTAAAATTAAAATTTCAGAATAGTCATGCATTTTTGAGTGTTCACTATGGCAAGTATGTTGTTAAGCATTTAACACATCTTTCTTACTCCTATGATGAAAGTATGACATAGGTGCACTATTATCTCAATGAAGCACAGAGAGCTCCATTAAATCACCCAAGGTCACACAGCTAGAACATAGAGGAGACTTAAACCCAGCTGCATTTGACTCCAAATCCTGTTTTCACTTATTGAATGCTTTCCATGTATACGTACTTACTATGCCTTCCAGAATAGACCACATATTGCATTTTTAACCTTGTTTATTCATCTAAATAGCAGCAGAAACTTGACCAAGTCATTGCATTACTTATGCTCAATTTCCTCATGTGCGACACACAGAGTTTAAATGCATTTCCCGCTAGCTCTGAGCTTCTTGGCTCTGCTTTCTCCCTCCCCTGCCCTGCCTTGCTTTTGGAGACCTACCCTGGACTTTCGATTTAGGTTGCTACTTACCCAGGATTGAAACAATGATGCTGCAATCTTAGCTCCTCATCTGCTAAAACATAGGTTTGAAATTCAGACAAAAAGCCAGCGTTTCCCCCACCCTCAACACTTTCTCGATTAGAGAACGGGGTGAGTGAACTGCTGATTACTAGATGCAGGGAAAAAAAACCACAAGAATTTTGCCTCTCAGAGCTCAAGGGAGAAGCAAACCTTTGGTGTAGGCTTTTTCTTTGTTCTCAGAAGGTCACGCAGGAGGAAGTCCTCTTGACCCAGGCCAGGTAGTGACACTGTGTCCCCAGCATTGGTGCAGACTTTGAGTGGTTCGACTCCAAACGCAAGCACTTTAGGCCAGGAAAGCGAGTCCTCTTGTAAGAACATAAAATGCTGTTCTGTGGGGGAGGGCATACCTCTGAAGATTTCTAAAAATTTAAAAAATTCTTTTAATTGGATATTTCCTCTGCTTTTGGAGAGATGAGCTTGGAGGTTGCTGGGGATATGGATAGGGAGAGAGCCGATGAGATGGGTTCTCCATGGAGGACAAGAAGATGCCTGATGTTTAACCACAGAGTTCAGTATTTGGGCTTCATCTCCAGAAATCTAGGTGGGGTGTCATCAGGTGACTCGGTTATGATGTCCTCATGCCTCCTCCAGGTTTGGATAGTGGACATTGGCTGTTTGTCATCACCCAGCATCTGTTCCCCTTTCTGGTACCAGCAACAGAAGATTGCACTTTGGGGACCCACCCCCTACTCTCGTCCTGGGGTTCCTGTGGGGCTCGGCCCCAGTTCTGAGAGTGACCACGTGGCCAAGGTGCAGCTAGTCAACCTACTCAGCTCCTCTCTATAGGGATGGTGCAGGCATGAGCGTGTGAATTTGCTGAGCCTTCCTGGGGGGAAGACTCTTTGCTTCCACGGTCTTGGAGCTATGAGGACAGCAGTCTCTCATGCCTGAAACTATACCCACCCTAGCCCGTCATTTCATGTGATCCAGTAAAATCCTTTTTTCATTTAAACAGCTTTGAGCTGAGTTTTCTGCAGCTTGCAAATAAGAGTTTTCACAGTGCACTGTGCACCTTAGCAGCTTGGATACCTGAGCAAGAGCAGTATTGTTCTTTATCTCCATGGAAGTCAGATCTCAGCCCTTCCTCCAGTGTCTTGGTTTCTACTAAACAACTTTGATGTTCTCTAATAACTGGACCGTAGCATTTCATTTGCCCAAGGAACCTGCTTTAGCATGTTGTGCCACTGGAAGTATTACATAAAACTTTCAACAAGCAAAATTAATATAAAGTTGCCCTCTTCGTAGGCGGGACACATCCTCCCCTCAGCATTGCAGTGAATGCTAATAAGCTCCCAGGGTGGGGGGAGGGGGCCATGAGGGGGGGTTGCCTGAGAAGGTCCAAATCCCTCCCTCTCGCGTGCACTCTGACCAGCCGCCTCATAGAAATTGGGAGCAGCGAGGGTAATAAAGGCAGTGGCGTCTTCCGTCATAAACTCCTGCCAATAAGCATGAAAAAAGGTGATATAATGGGGACAGGAGAAGAAGGAGTTGGATGAGGTTTGAAAAATTCTTTTGTTTTATTTGTGGCTATAACCATAAAATATAATCGTTTCCATTTGGATAAGGCTTTTTTCTTTTTATATCTCAAAGAGCTCTCACATCCCTATCTGAATCGATCCTTACAATTCTGTGACATAAGTAGAAGAGATACTGTAATTTCAATTTTACAGTTGATGAAACTGAGCTCCATAGAAATAAGCCAGGGATAGACACCTAGTTATTAATCTATGCTCTGTGGGCTCCCAGGATAAGCCCTGTCTCTGTTTTCTGATTTACAGATGAAATTATCATGTTATATTTCAAAAGGATTATGCATGAACTTGCCCTGAGAGTATAAACTCTCTTGTGCAGGTCCCAGAAGTTTCAAATTACATAAGCACTTTGCGAAGAGCCAGCATTACAGTTGATATCCTGCTTTCCTTAGTAACTCTTAAAACTAGTTAATTTTAAAGGCTACATTCAATTTTTTATAAGAACTTTTGGAAGGTTTAAATCATTACCCAATTTTTAATGTTTCTTTAAGGTTACCATTCCAGAAGCAGCAAATTGTATCAGGTAGGAGGAACAGACATTTGCAAGAGCCCAGGTAAAGCACAACTGTAATTATGAAACAGGCACAGCTACATGGCCGCAAATGGAGCGTGGGTAGGTGGCGCTCCGTGGGCTCCTGGCCTCACATCAATGAGCAAAATCAGGAGAGACAGGAACGCCTTGGATCCCATCCAAGTCTTGTCAGGACCACGGGCTCCGGGACTGCAGACCCTGGGGTAATCCCAGCTCACCATTTACTAGCTAGCTGCCTTGGGCAAGTTATTTCCTTCTCTAGGATTTAGTTCCTTACTCTGTAAAATGTCCTTAATAACAATAAGCCCCCCATCATCAATATCATCTCCATCCTCATCGTCATCATCACAGTCATCAGAACTAAGTCGGGTCTCTCTTGTGGGAGCTCTGGTTGTCTGTGGTCCTGCGGTCTGCCACCGTGGAGTGTCCGGGCTCCAGCGGTCCTTGGCCTGGCCCGTCTGCCCACGGCGTGGAGATGTGCTTGGCACCTCACGCCTCTAGCATCACGCGTGGGGTAAGAAGAAAACATGACAGGAGACATAATTGTGTCTATGCTAGCATCGTGCCTTATGCAACTCAGTAGCTCTACAAACCCTCCACTAACAAACTAGAGGATCAGAGGGTCATGTGGATGTTTTCCATTTTACAGCTGTAATCCTAAGTGGCTTGAAATTGGCCTTGCCCTCTGGCCGTGGGCACTGCTCTGTTTTTCTCTCATTCTGCCTCTCACAGGACTCCAGTGCCACGTAACCCAAGAGGAAATCTGGGAGTCCTCACTGGGACCCTCAACATTAAAGGGGGACATGTTACCTGAAGCTACTTTTAGGTTTAAATCTGATGGCTTTGTTTGTTCAGGTCTTGGTGACAATACCCCCTTGGAGTGATTTTATATGTGTGTGTGTGTGTGTGTGTGTGTGTGTATGTGTGTGTATTTTAAACAGCTCTGGCTTGGAAAATTACTTGCCAGTGGGAGACCCCTCCATCTGTGTATTTTTCACTGAGAAAATACACAGAAAATAAGTGCTGCTAAATAGAATTTGGCTTAATGAAAGAAAAGAAAGCCTTTCTACCCTGTGAAGTGGTCTGAGATAGATATTGGCACAAAATATGCTAAAAATTTTTTAAACGGACTTCAAAAATCAATTCCATTCCCCTTTCCATCTTCTTGATAATAAGGTATTCGGTTGCTGGGAAGAAGAAAAGCAAGCATAAGATTTAGACTACATATTTTTTTAAATCATAAAGGTTCTAGAATTCTTACAGTAGAGTGGCTGTGTGGGATGTCTATTTACTTTCAGCTAAATTTTCTTTGCTTAAGTTATGTGCACAAGTTTCTCTTTCCACGTTTAATTTTAGGATGGCACTCGAGTTTGCAGAAAATATTGACACATAGAAAACTAAGCATATATTGCACTATTATTAACCCCAAACCCCGTTGACACTCACAGCACTTGTTTGTGAGCACAAATCCACAATTCCATTCCCTGTGAAATTGCAGCCCTGGCCCTCTGAAGCTGTGTGTTGGTTCTGTTTCAGCTGTAATATAATAGGATTTGGGGTTTGATGCAGGAGAAGCCGCTAATACAAACCATCAAGACATAATAATTCTGGTTCCCCGGGATATAGGCACGAACATATAGCACATTTTTCACATTAGTGGGCAACGGGAGAAACATCTGGCTTATTGCATGGCAACTAGAGCCTTGGTGAAGGAAGACATTTGACGATCTGTTAGCGCACCGGGATGTGTCGTGCATTGTGCACCTCTTCCACTGTGTGTCACAGGATTCAAGGAAGAAGGAGGACGAGATGGAGGAAGAGGAGAAGAAGATGCATCCCCTGTCCCTAAGCAGCTGTCGCTGAGTAGGAGGCATATGGAAATAGTGCATGAGCTGAGTAAGCAAGTGAACCAGCGCAGAAAGAAACATGACGAATCACTCTCAATTGGCTCCGTGCTCCAAAAAGGAAGCTTCTGGTATGCAGAAGAAGCAGCTTGACCACTCTTGCCAGTTGGACTCCCATCGTTGCCCACTCAGGGAGACATTTCCTGTGTACTTTGAAGCAGCTTTGATTCTGGAAGTCTCTCTCCTGCTCTTTTGTCTTCCCTTCTTTAAGTTGACACAATGCCTGACTTGAGCCCTGGAAAAAGAACAATTTTTGAGATGCTTTTGGCTTACTGTGCTGAACCAAGCACAGCTGTGAGTCAGCAACATCTGGTTCTGAGGAAAACCAAAGGGCATTCGTCGGGGTAGGGCTGGACTATAAGGTTAACACTCCTTTGGTGGCAGGTGACAAGAGCCACGCCCAAACGAGCTTCAGGAATAAACAATGTGTATAGGATGTGGAGTAAGCAGTGTGGCTGGGTCTCAGGAGCTGGTGGAATCCACGCTCGGCTCCAATTGGGCTCTCTGGCTGGAAGGCTGCCCTCCAATCTCTCCATGTTGGCTTCTCTCCTCCCACGCTGCAGAAGAACTGCCCTTGCGTAGTTGGACATGGGGGTATCTTGAGCTCACCTAAAACTTTCAGCTGCTCAGGGAGAAGGAAACTCACTCCCTGAGTCCTTTCGGTCTCTCGGTCTTGGAGACCCTGATAAAAGGATTCTAGATGGCTCCAGACAGGCACTTTTCCCTGGATCAATCAGCTGAGACCCTCTGTGTGAGCATGGAGCATGGCACGTTGGGCCTCCTATATGAACCACACGCATGTATGTATGAACCTTATTTGTAAATGGCAACGACAGAACCTTGATGTGGCAGGTCCCCCTCAGGAGGGAACCACTCAGGGAAGACAATCCCATGAGAGTCCACTAGAAGGTGGAATCTCCATCAGTCTTTCTCTCAAAGACAGTCTTTCTCTGAGTCTTCCAGATCATCTACAAAACATAGATGATCTGGAAGACTCAGAGATGAGCCTGACTCCTGATGTCCTAAACATCAGGACAAATTAGTAGGGAAAAAGTTAAGTCAACCAGTTGCTTTGGTATCCTGTAGATTGGACTTAGTCTTCAGGATTGTTCATTCTTGATGTCTAACCCCCTTCCCCCAGCTTTTGGGAAAAGGACAGGTAACCTGGGTGACAGGAGATGGCAGTGTCACTGTCGCAATGCCCCCTGTGTCTGCTTCCTCTCATAGCCTTTCCTTGGGCCGATTTCACTAGGAAAAGCATGTTTTCATTAGAACTTGATAAAGAAGATAAGATTTGTGAAGTGGCATTTTCATATTACATATAAAATATAACTAATACGCCAAGGATATCAGCAATGTTCTCATAGCAAGTTGATGGAAATTGGAATCTAATTTCCTCCCACCCCCCCCCCCGATAATGGCATCCAAAACAATTATTATTCTTTGTGTGAGAATTTTTTGAAATAGCCATGGGATCATTACACTGCAGCAGCAAACTTCAGAAGAGAAGTAAAAGTGACTGCATATCCATTTAGGAAGTAGCCAGTCTGAAGAACACAGGTCATGCCAAATTTTAACAATCAGCTTAGAAAATGACCACTGGAATTTAAGCTCTAGCAGAACAGGCATAGGCTCTGTGAAGAAAGCATATTTTTCTCATCCCCTGTTGCTTTCTCTGCACTTAACATGGTGACTAGAAGATAATAAATACTGATTAAATGAATAAATTATTTACTTATTTATACCTTGCTTTATTTTTAAGAAATGACTAACTAGAAATAAGTAGAGCTAAACTACATCTAAGGAATCACAATGAATCATAAATTGCACTTAAGCACAAATTAAAAGTTAAGATGATCCTTAATGAAAAAGTGGAGTCTTCCCATTCATGTTTAATGGTGGTTTAATCGAGTACTTACGAATGTGCATAAGGAAAGCATTGATTAGCTGCCTTGCATCTTCTTCACGGAAAATGGGACAAGAGAAAACGCGTTTAAACATTAAAATGTGATATTTGAGGCAGACATAAGACAGTGATTTCTGATGACCTTGACTGGGAGACCTTTACCAGGGAAATGTGGTTTGACCTTTCAGTAAGTATGGAAGATGGGACGTATATGCCTGTGTTTATAGCCTCTGGAATCTCCACTAAAATCATAGCAAAAGGATGTTTAAGACAGGCATAAACCCACAAGGACAAGGAGAATGAGAGAGGAAGCAATAGCAACAAAATTTTGGAGGTGACAAAGAAGATGGAGACGGGCTAAAAGACCTGTCAGACTCTACGTCTGACCCCAGCTTAATCCTAAACCGATGGTGGGAAAGATGTAGAATTAAGAAGGTTTACTCCAAGATGTACTCAGAAGGCCTGATACTATTTAGCGGCACTGGATACCTCTGGAAGTAGGGTTGAAGTGGGGTGACTAAAAGAGGAGGATTTTTAGAAGTTATTTTAAGAAACAATCAGACCCCAGATTTCCTCTCTCATTCTAAGTGACCACCTCTCCCCTGCCCAGCTTCCGTGATAGACGACTGGAAGTTTATTCCTTGTCAATGATGAGAAAGATGGTTCCTGGACTGGGGAACCATGCACGGCTGAAGGCAGAGGTGCTCTGCAGAGAACTTGGGGGACAGGTGACTGTGGGCATCACGGTGCTGAGAATCTGCTCAGACCTCTCACCCGGGTCCCACAAAGATGGAATTTCACCCTCCAGCAGGAGCCTGGGAGACTCTTCCCTTGGTTATTTGTCCCTCCCAAAGAAAATACCCAAATATGATAGCATTGGAGATTCCCCAATTTAGGGGTCAGCCAGCCCACCCAGAAGTGAGCTGCACAGAAGACACCTTCACTCACGCGTTTAGGGCTCCATGTGTGTCGACTATTCAGTGCCTTCCACCTAGAAGGAGCAGACAACCAAACACGTGAGGAAAGCCTCTCACATGGAAGAAAGACGCCAACACTTACCAGTGAAAACAAACTTGGTGGAAATTGAAAGACTCAGGAAGAGGAGCACAACACCAAAAATCAAACCAAACAAGAACGACAACAACACTATCAGCAATATCCTGACAGAGATAAGAGAATATAACGAAACCACAAAAATAAGACTGGACGCTGTAGAAAGGAAAGTTTGAGGAACAACAACAACAACAACATTATTAAGCATAAAAAACAGCACAGTAGAGCAGAGATTTCGAAACATAAGTCAAGAAAGCCTCCCAGAATGCAGAACAAAAAGATGAAAAGACGTAAAATAGGAGAAAATAATTAAAGAACCAGCCCAGGAGTTTCCATATCTAAATAATAGTAGCTCTAAAAAGAGAGAACAGACAGAAAGAAATAATCAATGAAATAATGCAAGAAAATGTCCAGTAACGAAAAGACACAGTTTAAAAGGGCTGGCCAAACATACAGCATAATAGTTGAAAATAGACCTCACTAAGTCTATTTACGTGCCATGAAATTTTAGAACATTCAAGACCAAGAAGAAGATGCTACAAGCTTTTAGGAGAAATAAAAAAGGTTGCATGCAAAAGATCCAGAATCGAGAGGCTTTCGTCTTCTCATAACACTGAAGAGCCTCTGAGAGCCAATGCAGATGATCTTTATAACTTGGGAAGGAAATGGTTACGCACAGGGACGTCCTGACCTAGCCTATCTGTCAATAAATTGTGGGAGTGAAAGAAAGATATTTTCAGACGGGCACAGTCCCACTTCTTGTGCAGTCCTGTGCAGACGGATATTCTTCACAGGAACGGAGTATGCAGGAAGACAGCTACACAGGGACAAAACAGCAGGTGATGAAGACAGGAGTTAAGCGGAGGGAACCCTGGGAAGGACGGCGAAGGCGGATTCCAGGACAGCTGTGCCTGGAGCATGAAGGGTAACCGATCCAGACCAGAGCAGGTCAGGATCTGAAACAGGCTCCTGCAGGAAGTTTCGACTGACAGAAACCCAGATGAGTTTGAATGTCTTGAGAGGAGACCATGCCACTAATTAAAGTTTTGCAGTTGGAATTATGATCAGTATATGTAAGATCAGGCAAATTAAAGAGAGAAATGTATTAGCTCCAGAGAAAACAAACGTGCGGGAAAGACAAGCAATCTCAGCCCACTCTGTGGCTTCCCAGTGAACAGTGTTACAAAGTCACAGCATGCAAACAACTGTCGATCTCGCCAAAATTGGGATTTAACTACTCAATGCCTATGCTGAAATCAAGAAGCAATGCAAGCGTATTTTCTGAGATACAGAGGTGAGCACCAAAATGACCCGCTGAAGCAGTTGTAAGTGGTTTGCCTTTGGGAAGGAAGACAGGGGAGTAAGGTTGGGGTTGCTGTTTTCATAAGGAAACTGGTATGATAGATTCACTCTTTAACTTATGCACACGTATAAGTTCGATAAAACTAAAAACTAACAACAAGCATAGAAGGGAAGGAAGAGGGGAGGGCGGGAAGAAGGGAGAGAGGGAAAGAACAAAAGATAAGAGAAGGAAGACGGGGCTGCATAATCCTTTTCCCAGGCAGATAACACTTGTTTGGTTAATACCTGGTCTTGGTCACATACCGGGCTCTGGACTTCAGGCAGGAGAATTTTCCGAGCGCAGACTTTGGTATGCCATGCGTGCATAGGCACATTTCCCCCTCCTGTCTTCGTGACTCGAATTGTAGGGTCTAGGTCACTGTCAACTAACTGCCTGTGATCATTCATTAACAAACCGAAGGAATATCACAGGAAAATTCTTCCAGTTCGGGCTGGGCTGAGACAGACACATCTCCGGTGAGGCAATTCACACCAACGCTGCTTTTGCCCAGCTGTTCAGACATGCGTGGTGCACTTGGGAGATTGCAGCTATGTTTGTAGAATTTGCACTTCAGATTAAAGGAGAATTGTACAGCTATTAAGAGCGTTTCAGAAGACAATCCTTTGATCTTCCCAAGCCTTACACTTGTAGGTTTGCCTGGTGTGTACGGAAGGGAGCAGGGCAGCTCTAGCAAGAGGCAAAACAGCCTCTAAACTACTGCCGACCTGTGGTCCTGGATGTCAGCGGGTGGAGACTCATGGTAAGACGTGCACACTTCCTACCGCCCTCCTTCTGTTTGCCTTGCACGTGACCCTGTGGAATCACTGGGCACCAAGCTTCTGCCTTGACGAAGAGAGGCCTGTGGCAGTCCCAGAGCCCCTGAGTGGGCGGGGAGCTAAAAGCCACTGGGGTGTGGGTTCGAGTTTCTGTGATGCCATTCATTTGGGAAATTTATTTCACATACCTAAGTCTCAGTTTCTTTACCTGCAAGATGAGAATTCCAACGTTCTTTCAGGGGTGCTTCAGGGGATTATCTGAGATCACAGAAACAACCAACACAGTGCCTAGTATATTCGATGTTCCCCGAATTAAACTGCTGTTGCACTTGGATTGCCTTGTCTCTGACCTTGGTGGCCACTGGCTCTGCCTCTTCTTAAAAATGATGGCCATTTCAGGGGTAACACTTACGGTTCAAAGAGGGACCTATCATACGTATTCTTATGTGTAATGAGACTGGAAAATAGAGGATCAGAGAAGTTAAGTAACCTTCTTAGGGTCACCCAGCTAGTAAGAACAAAAGTAAAGATTTGAACCCAAATTATTCTAATGCCACATTTAGGATTGTTCTTACTTGTGTCATATCAGGAACAGTTTGAATTGTTCCTTTTTTTAAAAATGAAAAAGTAAATTTATTTTTGAAAGTTTGCTTTTAAACTCATGAAGGGATGATATTTTTTTTCTACAAAGTCTTTGTGAGGTATAAATAGCTTCTTTGATATTTTTGCTCCAGCTGTGTGGGATCAGGGAGAAGAGTGAGAGGATGAAGGCTCTGCATTGCTCTTTACACAGAGCTGGAACCGGCCACTCGGCCACTCATGGAGTCAACTCCTTTCTTCCATGTGACAGCCCTTGGGGCATTTGGAAACAGATACTCTGCTGGACCCCCACCAAAGCCCCCTGGCCTGCCACCCTAGATTTGCAGCTAAGACTTGATTACCCATTTGCATGTCAAATGCTGAGTGTCTTCCAGGCGCCAGGAACTGTGAGGACAGGAGCATCCGGGGTCATCGGCAAGGTCCTGTTCAAGGTCACTGGAAGCATTCTCCCCTCTGGAGACCTATTGTGTGAGTCCTGCAGGACACTGGATTCACAGATCCCTCAAATGGCCTTGCCCCAAAGCCCTTTGTGACAGCTTTTCTGACAAACATTAGTCTTAGTCGTCTTTACAAGCTTATATCAGGTTGACCGGCATGGAGACTGGAGTAATGATCTGATTGAAAAGTGTTCAAGGCCATTGCTCTGGCTATGTCCTTGTTCCTGGGGCAGGTTCTGCATTCCTGCCCGACTGAATCAACACAGTGCATTTGACTCGCACACAGTGGTTTTCACGGGCTGAAAATTGCAAATCCAAGGCTGCCAGTTTCATCTTCCCGCAATTTGCTGTGCAGCCCTTAGCAGGTGACCCCAATCCTTCATCTCTGGGGGCATGGAGGGCTTTGCATCTTGGGGGAGCAGGGGAGGGCACAGGAGCTTTAGAATGCTAATTAACAAAGATCGTCCTAAATGCAATGCCAGTTAGAACAGCGTACCTGTGGAAATGGCACTCTGAACACAAAATAGCCCAATTCTTACCCCAGGGAGAGCAGGAAGGCAATGAGCTCTGGACGAGGAGGGGAAAACACAGACTGACAAATTACTTTGTGCTCCCCCGGGGTTTCCTCCTGGGCCCAGGGGTCAGAGCGTCTGCTGGGCACAGGCACTGGCTTCGAGTACATCTGTGTGGGCTTAGGATCCAATTCCCAGATGGAGATGGTGCAGACGGTGCCAGCAGCACATACGGGTGGGAGGGTCCAGTCCCTTGGAGAAGGAGTAGAATCATATTCCTAGATGGAGAGGTCAAGGCTGCAGATATTTCTGGCGCCTTTCAGTAGGAGGACAATGTTATTCCCACACCTGATTGGCGATCCTTTTTGGCGTCATGGAATTTAAATGTTGGCAAGGATGCTGTCATGTGACTGTGGTACAGAAATAAAACTCGGGGTGCTCTTCTTGTCTGTGACGTAGGACTCCCTTCCTTGCAGGCAGACTTCCTTGTCTGCAGGCAGTGAGAGAAGGATTCATTGGATAATTTTAGAGAAGAAAGCTGCACACAACTTCCTTTCTCCTCTCCACAGAACACAGGTAAGAGGAACTGGTAACCTGCCGAAAATGCATCTTCTCCAGACAGCTCAAGTCAACTTGTCAACCAGTCCATGGAGGCACAGCCTCAGCCAAGCAGTACTGTTTTCCATTCGTATGAAACAAACCTTAACAAAGGGGCAGGTGAAAGAAAAAGCAGCAGACATTTAAAATTTTCATCACACGATTGATGTTTCCTGGATGTAGAAACTTACTTGGGAATTCTCAACAACTGCTTCCAAATTCTGTTGGAAATACAAAATACTGTTGGAATTTAGAGCATATTACTGAGAAGGACCTATAATCCATCCTCTTAAACACTGGATAGGATGGATCAGAAGTAAAGTGCGCATAATAATATCGCTTTATTTTTTCTTAATGAAAACACTGCCACCAACTGGTTAATAAATGGTTCTGACTACTCCTTTTTATTGACTGAAATAAGCAAGTCATTTTTCCTTCATTTAAAAAGGGATCACAATTTCTACTAAAGGAATTTTTTTTTTCATAAAAATTAATAGCACCTCATAATGCCTGTCATTCTTCAATGGTTTGCAGAGTAAAAATGACCCACAAAAGGCACTTGCCTGCCATGCCCCAAGTGAGACTTCACGATTTTAGTCTAGTGAATCACACAGCGGGTTCATTAAGCTAATGGGACAGTTGTCCTCACTTCATAAAGGTACAAGAGCCTGGCTTAAAGACCTCATGAGAACAGCAAATATCCCATAGCAGCCTCAGGACACCCCGACTCTGGGTGGGGCAGTCCTTTGGTCCCCATTGAAAAGGAGCCCAGCTTTATCTCTGCATTTATACATGATACACTCCAAAGGACTCATTTTGGCTTTAAAACATCTTTAATTGACCTAAGAAGTCTTGAAGTGTTAAGGCACAGAGTAAAAGAAAAAAAAAAGGCGGGAAACTCAAAACAGCTGTATCTGGCGAACATGAAACAGAACCCGAGGCTTCCACCTGATCACATTTCATGAAGTCTGAACTGCCGTCTCGACACTTACACACATTCATCCAGATCAAATGTGGCACCGGGAGCAGAAATGCTGCAGTTGCCACTTTGCTGGGAAGAGTCCCTCACCAAGGGTGCTGGGAGCCAGGAAGGAAAGCCTTGCTCCTGGGGCAGGCACCGTTCCAGGTTTTCTCAGGGATGTCTGAGTTGGACCTTAGAGGTTGGCAGATGTAGGCTGGCGGGGGGCGGGGGGCTGGGAAATGTCCACGGGGAACCCCTCCAAATGTGGCCGCCCGCCCGCAGGGAGGCCAGGTTCAAAGGAGAACCAAGAGCAGAGCTGCCGGGGTGGGGATCACCCCCAGGGTGGGGACTGGGGGACTCGTGCCCCAAGGCAGCAGCTCCAGCTCAGCCAGAAGGACGGTAGAATGAAAGGGGTGACCTAAGGCAGCCTGTATTCAGGAATGTCAGCTGCAGAGTAGTTTCTGCTCTGTTTCCTTGAGGTTTGCCTTTGTTGTTAGCTACCTTTGGCTGGCATGGCCCGGCCTGAGGTGTCCTGACTGCATTTGTTCAGCATGATGCCGGTGGGCAGGGTCCCGTCGTGCCAAGGTCTTCTGAATGACACAAAACCGAACAACGTGCCATGGTCCCCAAACTTATTCCACGATGAAGTCCCTTTCTACAGAGCGTGGGGCAGGGGAGGGCTGAGGACTAGACATCGGGGGACTAGCAGCACCTAGTGCCCCACCCAGGGCCACCTCTACCTCAGCCCAGCGTCAGCGTGACGGGGCCTGAAAATGAGCGCCGGGTACCCTGCAAACGTCTCTAGGAGCCTGCTTCCAATGACACGCATGAAAAGCCTTATAAGGACCATGACCTCCCCGCCGCCCAGCCTGGGGTGGGTGCCTCCGCCAACCTGTGGGGTTGGAAACGGGCTGACAGCCAAACCCCGGGTTCCTGCTCCTCCCACACCCCAGGGCGCCACGGAGGACCCGGAGTCCAGGCGTGGCCCCCAGGGCCTGCTGACACTTTGGCCATCTCAGCAGCCTTCTTTGGACCTGGGTTTTCTCACATGGCAAAGGAAAGAGCTGGGCTAGAATGCTCTCTTGGGGGCCTCTGCTGTTCTCATGCTGTAAGGTTTGCCACATCCGTGGTTGTGTGTGTGCATGTGCGTGTGTGCATGGGTGCATGTGTGTGTGTGGGTGTGTGTGTGCATGTGCGTGTGTGCATGGGTGCATGTGTGTGTGGGTGCGTGTGTGCATGTGTGTGTGTGGGTGCATGTGCGCGCGTGTGTGTGCATGTGTGTGCACATGTGCATGTGTGTGCGTGTGTGCTTGTGTGCATGTGTGTTAGTGCATGTGTGTGCACATGCTTGCTTGTGTGTGTGTCCGTGTGCATGTGGGTGCATGCATGTGTGCATGTATGTGTGCGTGCACTCATCCAC
Organism: Mirza zaza; assembly: GCA_008750895.1. NCBI lineage: Eukaryota > Metazoa > Chordata > Mammalia > Primates > Cheirogaleidae > Mirza > Mirza zaza. Next base: position 48,001 of record VSMD01041217.1, read on the forward strand.
ACACACACGGTGCTCACGACAGTAAGAGCTTAGCGTGGGAAAGCTTGTAGGTACCCACCCTCACAACATTGTCATATCAACTGAATTTCCCACTAAAATGTAATTCTAGTGGTTTCAACTGAATGCAGTCAGAGAGAAGCGGTGGGGGCGGGGATGGCATTCACTGCAGTACTTTTCCTTCCAACTAACGAGCAAAACGTTAAGGCTTCCGAATAAAAAGATTCAGTTCTCAAAATGGCATTAATAAGAAAGGGGGAGGGGCCATTAAGAATTTAACATACCAAGATAAAAGCTCTCGAAGGCTCCTAAGCACCTACATTAAGTCGTAACATAGTTTATTAACTACCCGGTTTTGTAGAACTCTTTACAGTTAATACTTAACTCAATTGAGTTCACTGGCATAAAAGTATTTATGCAGCACAATCACATTATTTAAGGGCAAGTGTCCATTATAGACTATTACAAATGCCCAACAACACTTACATTCCACAGTGGAGTAAATGTTTTTGAAAAAGGTGCACAACAAATATTTTGACCGGTAAGCTTCCCGCAGGCTTTCGCAATGCTCCCCAGAACTAAACCAAAGAAAAATGTTTTAAAATTTCCATTAAAAAATAAAATAAGGCTTTGTAATTTTTCTAAAAGGGCAATTTGTTTGAAAAATTCTTGCTAAGCTAGTGAGTTTTTTTTTTTTTTTTTTAAGCCATCCTTTTCTCTTAACACCAAGTCAGCCTGGTACTTTAATATAGTAATATCCAGATCTACAAGAACTCCTGGTATTGATTTTAGTAAGAGATGGGCCTCGATTATTAAAAGGCCCCAGCCGGTCCTCCCGCACCGGCGTCTCCCCGTGGGTGAACCCCGGGCGGGGGGACGGTCTTGACCTCCCACTCCGCGCAGCGCCAGCCCACACTGCTGCGGCTTCTGCTCTCCTCCGGTCATCACACCCTTCATTAAGAGGAATCTCCCCAGCAAACACGCCCCAATCACTTCCCCGAAGAGCAATTTCCCCAAATTGGACGCTCCCGGCCTCCGCTTCATCATAGCGGCCTCAGCTCCGTGGCTCAGTGCCCGGCCTGAACCCCCATCCTCGGGGATGCCCTGGCCCAGCTGTGCTAACAGCTGCCCTCAGACCAGCCTCAGTCCCAGGGCTGCCATGGGCCGCACGATGTTGACCAGTGGCCCCACATTTTGTACACACGTTTCCCACGTGGCTTTCCCAGCTTTGGTTTCTCTCCCGTTGCGCTCACCCTCGTGAGCCACCGTGGTTTCAGGACAGAAGTTCTGAAAGTCACCCACTGGCTGCAACAACCCTCCCTGCACCCCACCTTACAGCAGAGCCTGGCTGGGCAGGGGGTGGGGGCCACCAGGAAAACTCTGGAAAACAGCACAGCTGGATTTTGTTTTCTGCTTCATCTGGTTTTAAGATTTAATTTCATTCTACTCTTACATTCAGAATAATACACAATTAGAAAATGCTATCATTTTACTAAAGCATATTTGAAAAAATTTTTTTTCTTCATGAAAAGAAAGAGAACCACTCAATTTAAATCCAGAGGTTTTGCCATAATAATGCACATCATTGTGAATCAGTTAATCCATTGGGCAGCATTTGTTGAACTGTCAAGGTGTTTCTGTGGTCTCAGCCCTATTGTCACCTGAATTACAGAGACTTATTTTAAGAGCTGCTTCTAGATACATTTTGTTTCCTTTCTCATGCGCTGCATTGCTAAACTCAAATGCGTTTCAGATGTTGATGTTGCAAAAATGAAATAAAAAGAATATACTCAGTATAGCAAGTTGGGAATAGGGCAAAGTATAAACAAAAAATAAAAACCATCACTAGAGACAGCCTCTTTTAACTTTTTAGTTCATTTTCGTCTAGGTTTTTTCTTCATGTATTAAAAAATGTGTTTTTAGAATGAATTCATATGTATAGGTTTTGCATTGTGATTTTTTCCTTTAACATATCAGAAGCACACCCATGTTATTAAACATCTATCAAAACATATATAATGTCTGCATAATGTTCCATTATATGATTTATTTCCCCATTACCCTTTAATACAAGTGCTCATTTGTTTAATAAAAATGTATTGAGTGCCACTCTGTGTCAGTTGCCATATGTCGTTGGGCATTTCGGTTCTTCTTAATTTTTTAGCTTTATAGACTTTATATTGTTCAGTATGTTTTCCCTACATCTTCTGTACACCTTCAATTATTTTATTAGGATAAACTTCTTCAAAGCTTTCTGTTGGGTGAAAAAGAATGAACACATTTCTCTGCCAACTTTTTATATGGAAATTTTCAAACCTACAGAGAAAGAGAAAGAATAAAATAACAAGCATTTCACTTAGATTCACCAATTGCAAACATTTTTCTCTTATTCTCTCACCTCACCCCCAACACACATGTGCATGCATGCACACACATAGTTTTTTCCCTGCAGCTCTTGTACCTTTGGAAAATACCTTTTTTTTTTTTTTTTTTTTTGAGACAGAGTCTCACTCTGTTGCCCAGGCTAGAGTGAGTGTCGTGGCGTCAGCCTAGCTCACAGCAACCTCAATCTCCTGGGCTCAAGGGACCCTACTGCCTCAGCCTCCCGAGTAGCTGGGACTACAGGCATGCGCCACCATGCCCGGCTGATTTTTTCTGTATATATTAGTTGGCCAATTAATTTCTTTTATTTATAGTAGAAACGGGGTCTCATTCTTGCTCAGGCTGGTCTCGAACTCCTGACCTTGAGCAATCCACCCACCTCGGCCTCCCAGAGTGCTAGGATGACAGGCGTGAGCCACCGCGCCCGGCCTGGAAAATATCTTGCAGGCTCCATATTGCACTCACTCCTAAAGGCTCAGTCTGCATCTCCGAAGAAAGGATGTTCTCTTACACGTCCATGCCACGTTTACCGTGCCCAAGAAATTTAGTATTTATACGATAGTATTAACCCATATACAGTTCGCTTTGATTTTTGTATATGGTGTGAGGCATGAGCCAATGTTTATTGTTATGTATATACACATCCAGTTAATCCAGCACTGTCTTCTGAAAAGAGCATTCTTTCCTCTTTGGTTTACACTGCCTTATAAACAAAAGGATATAAAAACAAAGATTCCGTGAAGAGTGATATAGATTCAGGACTGCTAGATTTCGTGGTGCCTACCTATGAAACCATTGAAGACTTACAATTCTAATTGATGGAGGCTACAGAGGTGTGACTAAAAGCTAGATGATCCATTATTTTTAGCTGTCCATTTGCTTGATGAGAGTTTGGATTAAAAGGGCATTTAGCTGCCAGTCCTTTAGTGCCTGGAATTTAATGGTATATGGCAAAAACTAATAAGCCTTTATATATTTCTTGTTCCTTCAAAAATATTTGTGCTACTCTTCTGGATTTTATAGATTAAAAGAAATTTAACATACAGAAAGTGCTCATTTTTCAGAAGAACTCTCTGAGACTTTAAGGAAAATTCTGTAACCACAGGACCTCTTTGCTTGTTACCACATACTCATGCAGATACCAGTTCATTCCCTCATTCCCTCTATTGTGAGGGATAATTTGATTTAAAAAAAATTTGAGCTCCTTTTGATTTTTTTTCCCCCAGTTTTTTTGTTTTGTTTTCTCCTACCAGCTTCTTATAGCCACTCAATAGAAGTGAATTTTTTGTTGTAACTCAGTGCTTAGGCTTGTTTTACATGAAAGATAATAGTTTAAATATACCATGAAGAAACAATGGGAATGGAAGGTTCCCTTCCTGCTTCATTGTTTAGCAGGTGAAATGGTGTAGCCGTCAGTCTGCCAATTTCGAAAAACCGGGCTGAATTGGTTAGACACCATCTGTCGGATTCTATATCCAGACCCTTTCTCTTCTTTGACTTGTTAGCTCAGTGTGTCAGGAATCCAGGCTGGCACAGATGCACAAACACCAGCGGCAGCAGTGTTTTGTACTTTCCTGCCACCAAGGTGAGAGTGATTGCCGGCGAGATCACTGCGGAGCTGCCCAAGGTATGGTGCCACGCCGAGTGCCTGCACGTCCGTCCCAGTGGCTGCATCGTCCCACGGGAAGGACAAGTGTTTGTGCATACAGCAGACTGAAGGCGTTGCTTACCCTCTCTAAGTTTAATGCATTTTATAATATTTACAACCCCATAATATGGCCAAGGAAGGGGATAAAACAGGAAATAAGAGAGACACGCCCTACCCTCCTGAGCTCAGGGCCAGGTAGGGAAGGCTGGTGACCACATCTGCTACCAGTCACATAACGTGGGGCTCTAGGGTCTCTAAAGCCCATGGGAGATCATCCCTGGTCAGTCCGTCACACGGTCACCAAGACCGTTTCTCAGTGAGGAAAAGACGATTGATGATCTACTTTATTTTCCTGCAACTGCGGTAAATCTCATCACATGCAAATGAGCCAAGACTCTCCAGTGATTAATCGCCCCCATGATGAATTGTCTTCATCCAAATCCCAAGCTCATCTTCATTTCAACATCTTCATTTCAACAATCTTGTCATCTGCAATAAGCACATTCCATTTTGCCTTGCAATTGTTGATTAAGAGTGTTAAACATCTGTTAAAATAAACCAAATCTGTGAGCCATTCTTTATCATTTGGATGAACAATGAATTCATTCTCCTTATCCAAGTGATGTCTGTTATTTTATTCCTCTTGATGAAAAACAACAATCCAACCATGAATTGGAAAACCCTAACCAGCGCCTTCTTCCATCTGAGTCAGCTAATAGCCATGGGGCATGCACAACAAAACATTCAAGGGCACTCCTCGTTTTATTAAAATTGAGCCAAAAATAAACCAAAAACCAGCCTAATTTTAAAATGTATCATTTTTACCATCCCCTGTTTAATGCAGCATTGGTTAAGAATACTTTCAGCTGCAAATAAAGGAAACTCACACTAATAATAGCTCAGCTTAAGATGTATTTGACCCACTGCACAAGGATTTATGAATTGGTCATCTGGGGGCTGATGCAGGGGTCCCCAGGAACCAGGTTGTCTCCTCTGTCCCGTCTTTGCTTTCTACTCTTAAGACCTCACTGTCATGCTTGCCACCTGCTGCCACAACATGACCTCCACACCAAGCAGGAAGCTGCCATCAGCAGGAAGGAAAAAAGGAGAGAGGAGAGGTGATGGAGCATCACATCAACCACTTCTAGCTGCAAGGGAGTCTGGCAGTGTGGTGGTTTTAGCTGGGCTCCTTGTGCCTGAAACACAATCAGGATTCCACTGGGGAGGGAAGTGAGCAAGAAAGATATTGGCTATGCAACCAGCGGACTCTGCCATAAACACACAGAAATCAAGGGACTTGGAGGCAAGACGTACTTGATGCAATCGGAGAGTGCAGTGGACTGTAGCAGCTGCAGCAGCGTCCCTCATAGCCCCTGATTCTTTACCATTTTCATGCACACACACCTAAAAGAAAGTACCTACATCTCTTTGCTGAAGCACTGTGCTTGCTTATGTACAGGGAAAGATGGAAAGTGTCTGGGAATTTACATGCCCTCAGGATCAGCCCTCAACGTGAAGTATAAATGCTTCCATTCTCCTTACACTAACAGAAATAACTCTGAGGAAATATGTGTGAGCTGCATATTTCCACAGCTTCCCGGGAGGTTAAGCCAAAGTTACACTGTGTGAGCCTCTGCCTGGCATCCACCTTGGCTTGGTCTCCTTACCTTCCTGGTCCCACTTCCCCATCCCTCTGCTAGCTTTTCCTGGGATCACTTCCTAATAAATGACTTTCACAAACGTCTTCATCTCAAGGGATGCATCTCAGGAACCCGAAGTAAAATGTCAGCTGTCATAATGTTAGCCCCTTCAGTGCACCCAGATATCTGTGTCTTCTCTAATCAGTACTGAAATTACTAAAAAATACTCACTCATTGTTGAAAATTCGTGTCATTATCTAACCCTCAGGTGCTTTGCAGTGTAATTAGTGTTTATAGATATCATCACCAGAGACATCGTAAACACAGATCAATATGATGGTTATATCATTAATGGCTTTGCAATCAACCAATGGCAAGGTAAAGAACTGAACGAAATTCAGTCTCTTAACCATTTATTTAAGCAAAAGACAACTTTTAACCAGACAAAATGCATTCTTAGCATGCCATTTGAGGAGGATATGTGTTCCAGCAAGGCTATTTGTATGATAGGGTAGGATATCACCGACTTCCCTCCCATAATGTGAATTTCACCACCGACGTCATTTCTGAAACTGAGTTTGATGGGAGAGCCAAGCAAATTCTTATTTTAGGTTTTATTTACTTGTACTTTACACTCAGTGTTTCTAGTCAAAAGCCAATTTTCTAGATTAAAAAGCATTCTCAGGTCTTCCCTAAGGCCTTCAGGTTTGTTTTCATATATTCCATCATGATCTTGGTTATGCATAATTTATTGCTCAGTTTTCTTGAACAGATGACAATAAGATTTAAGCTTATTTGCATTGCCATGGTGATAAAAATCATCTCTGGAATAACTTTCTAAGAGCACCTATGCATTCTAGATCACCTGCTGCTGCTGCTTGGGGCTGTGCTTGAAGTGCCTTCTGCTATGTCAAGTTCAATGTTAGAAGCTTCAGAGACAAAGGCACGTCTGTCTCAATCCTCAGTGACTCCAGGAAGCTCCAAATGTCTTCATTACCTGGTATATTTTTACTTATTTCAAGCTTAGGCTTCTAACTTCCCTGCAACATGTTTCAAGTTTCCAGGTGAAAATATAATTTTTAAATTGTAATCCTTTAACTGGGCAAAATGAAGAATGGCTCTAACTCAGCAAGAACCAGATTTGAAGTCCTTTCTGTCATATGAGAATTCATTGCAGCTGGAACCAGCCAAAGTTGCATTTTGATAAACAGAATCTTTGAGCCAACACACAGTGGCAGGAAGCTAAACTGACTTGTGTGGGCCAGTTTTATTTTCTATAATCAAACACTGGCTCAGGAAGTGACACATTCACTTTAAAAATGGCTTCTAGTTCAAGATTTTACACCGAGGACATATTTTTACTTCCTCTAAATGAATCTCCAATGACAGGGGAAAAAAAGAAAAAAGCACAACAAAGAATAAATTCTTAAAAATTTACACCTTAAAGTGGCAAACAATATCACTTCTCAGCCTTTTGGCCAAAGTCAAGTGTAAAATGACCAGTGAAGAAGGAGGAACTCGTAAAACCCATCACTTTTTCAGTTTTCTGATGGTGTCAGGGAACTCCTTGTCACTGACCCTTAGCTAAGTCATTCCTTTTATAAACAAAGCATTTATGGGGCACGGCTCCTTCTGGACAGGGACCTGACTTTGCAGGGGCCAGTGGCATTGCCTTAATCCAGTATCAGCTCATCAGGTGACAATCTTAGGGCTCCTCAAACCTCCCCTCGCGGTTCTGTGTGGGGCCCTGATCCACGCCTTTGCCTTCCCCAGTGGGAAACAAGCTGAATCCGCAGCGAAGGCCACACGCTCACGGGAGCAATTCAGTGGGCCAAAGACTCGGATGGATCTCCGGGTGGCGGAAGCAGGAGGGCTCCCCGCTTGGAACGCACTCACAGGTCCAGAGGCAAGCAGCCGTGTGCTCCTCAGAGCAGCTGGCACCGAGGCCAATGCAGAAGGAGCAGGAGGCAGGGGAAGAGGTTTGAACCCTGGGGGCTTAGTTAAGGGTCACCTGTGCACGGGGAGGAGCCCTGCGACATCCCCCCAAAGCACGAGATGAAGTCTCCCTGCCCCAACAAAAGTGAATCAGCAGCAAGGGAGGAGCTTGGTTTTAAACTCTAATTGAGCACCTACTTTGTGTCGGGCATGTGGGAAACCCAGGGGATAGGAAAAGCTGGTTCTGATGGCCCGGCTTCATCCTAGGCAACTCTCGGAGGACCCTTCAGAGCTCTGAGCAGGAGAAGCAAATTTAGCAGCTAGGAGCCACCACCTCCCACCTCCCTGGATTTCAGAATGGCAAGCCACAAATACATAGCAAGAACTTCTCCAAACACTGTCTATTTCTAATGATCCGACTGAGCCATCTGTTGGGTACCTTCTTAACCACTGTCAACCGGCCAAGAAGCTCTCTCTCCAATTTTACATGCGTCAAAGGGTTACTAGGCCACGCCAATCAGCAAAGAGCTCAGAAAACTTGACTCGCTTTAGAAAACTGAAGGGATCTCATAAAAGAAGTCTGTGCTCTGCCCATCTGTTTTGGGGGAACTTAAAACATCCCATGACATGAATAATGATTATCCAGGAACTTATAACTAATTATAACTAATTACACCATTAGGACCTACTTTGATTTTCTTGGGCTTGGAATTCATCACACTCCAGCACACTGGCCTGTTGCATAATCTCCAGTGAGCTCTCGGTCATTTCCAGCTTAGCGTGGAGTGTTCGACGTGTTCCCCACCCCCACACGCACACACTGAGAACCCACTCCCGATCCGCCCGTTCTCAGAGGGCCTCCAAGAGAAGCCTGAGTGAGTGTCTTGGGGCAACCCTGGAGTGAAAAAAGGGCTCTCTCTTCTTAGCAGCTTCTCTGTATATGAAAGAGACTTCAATTTTCTATTGCTCAAACTAGGACCGGTACAGCAACTTTGTCGTGCACATCCCAGTCCCCGAGGAAATGTCCCAGGCCTCAACCTCACGTATGGGGGTTGCTCTCAAGATGTCCCACGGCTTGTCATTCTTGCTGTCCTCCATGGTACTTAGTGTCCCAAAGGCTAGTGGGCTCCAGTAACCCAAGGAATATATCAGATGGTCTTTTTGTTTGTTTACTGGGAGTGTTTTGTTTGTTTCCTTAATGAGAGAAAGTAGAGTGCAATTGGTTTTTATGGACCAATCCAGTGAGGAGGTAGATGTGGTGATTGGGAGAAGGGATGATGCTGTAGCACCCTCCTGAGTGGGCGAGGGGTGGCCTGCCGTGTGCGACGGCGGCTGGTGCCAAGCGGGAAGGCCACGTGAATGGCCTCCAGACAGGGCGCATGCAACTGCGATTAAACAGCAGCGCGAAAGTTTTGTGTTGGGCGGTCTTGGCGGACGCCACGTTTCTTCCTGATCGCCACGCACAGTGTTGTGTTGTAAATCCACCTTCTGCCCAGCGTCTCCTACCGCGGTGCAGAGATGACGTAGAGGTGGCAGTGGCCTTGCGGTGTGAGCACGGCTTGGTGTTTCCTTTTTGGGCTTTATTGATCATAAATAGAAGTTTTCTCCAGAGTAAATTTACAAAAGTTACTAGGAATATTATCGGTGACTGAAAAATGGGTGTTTTCCACTACGCAGTTGGAAGGGCAGACTTGCCCTCCCCAGGGCGGGGGATCCTGGGTGCAACAAGCTTAGGGCGAGGGGAGACCAGGCATTTGGCTCGTAGGAAAATTTAGCGGAAGCCAACCTGGAAAGCACATAGGACATGATTCTAACTATCCGACATTCTAGAAAAAGTGAAACTATGGAGACAGTAAAAAGATTAGGGGTTTCCCGGGGGCGGGGGAGGGAAGGACAGGCAGAACACGGAGAATTTTCGGGGCAGTGAAACCAGTCTCTATGACACGGTGCTGGTGGACACGTGTCATTATACAGCTGTCAAAGCCAATAGACTGCAACGCCCAGAGTGTCCAGTGATAATCATGTGTCAGCGCGGGTTCGTCGTCTGAAACAAGCGTGCCAGCCCGGTGGGATGCTGACAGTGGGCGGTGGGCGGCTATGCATGTGAGGTGGGGGAAGG
>VSMD01041221.1:0-36330 GCA_008750895.1 Mirza zaza
CCATGGAGAAGGCATAAGTCTTATAAGGGGATGATTAGAAAAAAAGAAGTGGAAATCTATGATATTCAGAGAAAAAAAACAACTTTGTATAAGTGATTTTAGCTCAGTGGACCTTGGCCTCCTTATCTGTAAAAGGAGAACTACCATATGCTCTATAGCAGAGACAGTACAGTATAGAGGCTCAGCATTTGAGTACAAAAGCCAATCTGCCTGTATTTGAATCCTGACTTGCCACTGGTAGTTTTTTAACCTTGTGCACCTTACTCAACTGCTTTGAATTTAAGTTGTTACCATAAAGTGTCCATCTATTAATAACATATAGCAACCACTTAATAAAGGTTTTATTAATAATCTACACCTAGAGATCTGTTACAGTCATTCTAATCTCTCGAATAAACACCAGCAACATAGATCACAAATGTTGATATAGTAAGTATTGATAAATGATCAATAAGGTTTGGGTTATCAATTATTACCTGCTATCATTTTAGAGTATTTTTTACAAATAGGATAAAACTATTCAAATATTAATGTGCTTAGCAATGGGAATTTTTGATGAAATGATGTCTTTAATATAAGAAAACTTCTATCTCTCAGGATTTAAGTGTTATTTTGTGGAAATTCTATGAAATTTCTATTAGCAGTGAATTATTTCACTTTTGTAATGGTATAAAATAACTTCAAACAACTCTATGTGTGCCTCTAGTACATTTATAATAAAAAAATGTATTTACTATAGTACCTGTTTTTCTGTGCTAGAAGTCCAATATGCTATCCATTGCACCACGGAGCCAGTGCATAGTACTTGTTTTTCTAACTGGGACTTTAAAGACCTTTATGGATAAAGTCAAGAAAATACATTTATAACCTCCAGTTTGGGAGTTTCTTTCTTTCTATCCCTAATAAATATGGTTCCATGTAGATATATTAATTATGTTTATAAATTTCCTGTAGTTCATTATGTAAGTTTTGAATTTCATCTTAGCATTATGCAATTGATTATTAACTTTGTTGATAATTATTAAATTAACATATTCTTTGTTATTAATTGTGTAAATTTATTTTAAATGTCTCATAAAACTGTTGAACTATTTCATCTGTCCTCTAAATTAACTTATCAGTCCAATTGTATTCCATCAAATTGAATACAATTGCTTTAATCAATTGATTAAATCATTATAGAAATGATAACATCACATTTTGCAGAAAGCATGAATAAAATATTTCTAAGATTTTCTCTTTAATAAAGAAAAATGACTCTTCCTCTGGTATCTTCTGCTTACATTTTTCTCAAGATATTTAGGAAGCCCAACAAGGTCTGCTCTACAGATAGCCTACAATGGGTTTGTGAGTAAAAAATGCAGTTAGTCCAGTTAGTATTACTATTGATGCAATTATTATTAATTGATGCAACTGTAATTATTAGCAGTAATGTGTTGGGGTTTTTTTGTCAGTTATGAGTGAAAATGAGAAGAGAAACAAAACTAAGTTAATTCTATAATGTTCACATACCAATTTATGAAATAAAACTATTTAGACCTTTTTGTAAAGCATGATTTCCAAAGGAACATTATGAATTTGCCACAAATAACAGTCTACAGCAACATTATTTAATCAGTTATATATGGCTTAAATATATGTTAATTAACAAATTTGCTTTATTTGTTCTTATCTTAGCACTCTAAACACTGGGGTTTTTGAAGTTCTGATATTAATTTAAACACATTTTTATGTGGTATTTATAAATATCAATGTTTGTTTTATTTGTATTGGAAATTAAGTTAACTTTACATGTGTTTTCTAAAATATATATTCAAAAATTCATTTTTAATTTCTTTAATTAACTATAGATGATCCACAGTTGGTTTATATTTTTTAAAACAAATTCTAAAAACAAAACAACAAAACAGCCTTCAGAAAACATCTTGTCTTCTATAATAGGTATAGCAATAAAAAAAGTAACTTTCCATCAAAGATTAATGTTAGATCTTTCATACAGAATTTTAAAAATCATTTTATTTTTAAAGTAAATTACTTGTTTATTGTGTGCTTTCATGTAATTAGGCTTCAATTTCATTCATCGTAGTATGATAACCTTGTTAATTATGAGAAAGAAAATTTTTAAACCAGTTTATCCATGAACTGAATGTGAGCTAATATTCATTCGTTCATTTATTCATTCATCGAGCAGTTTTGAACACCCATTAGATGCCTGATACTATGTTAGGCACTGAGGTAAAAATATTAATCACTCTATTCTTGAAGAACCCACAGTCTAGTGGAGGAGACAGACAAATAAAAATGACAGAATTATTAAGAGGATTTTAAGGGCCACAGAGGACGGCATTTATCTTAAGAAAAGGAAGTGAAAACTGAGCTGAGTGCTGAGGTATAAACAGGAATATGTAGTCCGAGAAGAGACACCTAGTCATTATAGCGGCTAGGAAGTGTTTTTTTTTTTCTTTTTCTTTCTTTTCTTTTCTTTTTCTTCCACACTGAATTATTAATAGTTTGTAATGTTCTTTAGTCTAAATGCTGAATTCTAGCAACTGCTAAATAGTATATGGTCTGATTTTTTGGACCCTGCTATGTATCTTAATGACGTTTAACTCAATCAGCCAAGATACTGGGTGGCAAAAACCAAGTGTTAATTTGTTGCAGTATATTACTAACAATTAATGCAGACTAGAATTCCTATGAATCTTATGTATCATGTTGACCTGTCAGTTTATCTAGTTTCAAAATCCCCAGTCTTTTCTTTCCGTCTTAGTTTTTTATAGAATATAATGCCAAAATCAATTAATGTAAAAGTAGTAGTTTAGCATCAATATTAAAACATATACCTGATTAATATAAAATCTGTAATCACTGTTAATATATCAATCTTTTCCCTTTTCATTTTTATTAAAAATTTAGAGATTTGTTCCTTTTGGGAATAATTTTCTTCCAAAATGTAATAATAACACATTTTAAAATAGAATTCCTGTTATATAGAAATAGTTAATAACAAAATGATCTTTAATAAAATTTTTTACTAATAAAATTACTTAAAAACTACAAGTTACAAATATATAGTGTCATTGTTTAGATTCTTTGTTTTGACTCAGTATTGTAAGTATTAAAGGAAAATAAATGATGTGCTAAAATAAATAAAATCTATTATATTCACTAAAAAGTGTTATCCTAAAAAGAAATTAAAAATATATATATCAGCCCCTGACATCCAGGAATTGGTCTGACACTCACAGATAGGCCATGTTCTGATGTTGTACCTAAGTTGGATATAAACAATCTGACAGAACATCAGTATCAGACAAGGTCACTCTGAGAGTATGACAAAGTAAGATTAAAAACAAACATTTCATAATTTTGCTTAAACACAGACAAAAACAGAGCACTGTGCAAACCACAGTTTGTGGTTTACAAATATCAAACATCTTTATCTCCTGGCTAATTGTATGTGACTATTATTTCTTCAACAATTGTGGCATTACCCTTTCTGTAATTTTCCTTTTATATTTTCCTTTTATATATAACATTTCTTGAAATAAATGTAGAATTGTCTCCACTTTCCTATGGCATTGACTCTACAACAAATCACTGGTTCCTTAGACCCTCTCCAAAATCACCCAATCAGAGCCCAGATCTTATAATAAGTTCTTTCTAAAAACCTTCTTATTGATATATTCCATGTTTTCATGTTGTGTGTTCTTCCATCCTGCAATGAGTAATAAGCCCAACTTATTCTATTGAGAGTATGTTCCTAGTGTTCTTTGGTTGGAGGGAATAGACACTACTTAAAACCCTGGCCCAGATTCCATTAAAGGGTAACATGACCACATTACTAGTTACTCAGATATTTTATCTAAGTGTAGGACTTTGTAACAGCTATTATATTTAAGAGTATGAGGTCTGGATCCAGATATCTTTTAGGGTCAAGTTGCAGCTCTACCATTTATTAGCCGTGTGATTATGAGTAAATTCTTAATCTCTGAGCCTTTGTCTTTTTATCTTTAAAGTGGGGATAATAATGGTACTTCTTTCAGATATTTGTTATGGGATAAATTAATATACAAAAAAGCAACAATTTCTTCAATGTTAAGGCTCGATTATTGTCTGAAATGATAGATATTGAAAAAGAAGAAAAAATTATACCTGAAGTAAAAATATTGCAGTAATGATAGCAAAATGAAATCTTATTTACTAAACATATTTATGTTCACATATGCTCATGAAGACAAAATCCAATATAGTTGAGTGTTATACAAAGTAATCTTAGACACTGAATGAAATTAGATGTTTTTTACCAAATTTGGATCCTGAGTCTGTAAATTGAGTTTGAATATTTTTTCATATAGAGTTTCTCTTTTTCTTTCCATACAATGTTTTCATTTGAAGTCTGGTACCTAGCCTTTAAAGATATACCTCTTCCTATCTTCCCAATGAGACATGCCTCCTAGTATTCAGGCCCTTGTGTGACCCAGCTTTTGAATTTGGTTTGACACCATGACTCATTTTTTTCAATAGTAGAATATGACAGAAGCTATACCACATAATTTCTGAATTTGGGTCATGAGAAATCTTGTCATTTCTTACCTGGGCATCATGGAAGACTTGCCCTTGGGACATCACCTCTTGAAACTAAGCTACCATGCTATAGGAAGCCCAAGTTACAAGGAGAGGCTGGTCTAAGTGCTAAAATTTGCAGTCCCAGCTGAGCTTCAAGCTAACAGCCTTCATCAGCTGCCAGCCATAAGAATGGGCCACTGTGGTTATCTAGTCCAGTTAAGTCATCAGATAATTGCATCTCCAGCCAATATCTCACTGTGATACATGAAAGACTCTAACCGAGACCCCCACCTGAGCTCAGTCAGTCACAGATTCATCAGGAGAATAATAAATGTTATTTTAAGCCAAAGTTTTGGGATGTTTTATTATAGCAATAAACAACTGGAAATGAGGTGTGGTTTTAACTGTTTGTGCCTATATGAATTTTTGAATAGGGTAATATAAAGGAAAATTTTTTGGCAGCTAACATTTTTGATGTGGTCACTAATTTAATAACAAAAGCACAAAAACCCCTAACACCTTTGAACATACTTCATAAGTGCTCATGGTCAGTGCTCAAAGAGTTTTATTCTCATTTCTTTTATACTCTGATCCTTTAGGTTCTGGCATTTATCTTTTCCATATGGCAGAAAAGAAGCATATTAAATGTTGGGAAAAGGGGGGAAAATCCATGACTGAAGCAAATAAGAAGCTGCTTATCGTTCTTGATAGCTCTACAAGAAACAGATGTCACCACAGTGACTTCCTGCCAGGGAGAGTGCGAAGTGAGAGGAATTGTGGGAAGGCAAATTAGATAACAAGCTTGTTGTGTTCACATAAGTGAGCTAATGAATCAGGTGATAAGATGCGTATTAATTGCTAATGAACATGAATTGTTACTTCTTCCTGTGGAATAATTTTGATTGAAATACTTCATGTCTAATGGCCTCAATCAACTTCATGTGTGCCTTCTAGATGCTAAGGAGGAAAAGTACCTGGCATATGTTTTTAAACACAATTGAACTTTCTCTGAAGACTACCTCTTGCACTGTTGGTATGATTCACTACCAAATTATATGAGATTCATTTTGGCAAGAGATACTTCCTAATGTTACTTAGATAGAAGATTGCTCTGGTTAAGAGCAATGCAATACCAAAGTGCTTATAAAACTTCAGAATTTAGACAAATAGGAATTAATGAAACAAGATTCAGAAATTTAATACTAGAAATACTTTTGGGAAAATTATAAAAATGGTATTTTCAGTATTCACTACAAAAGTAATGGACTGGAGAATAAATTTTTCTGTCTCTATCTTTCTGAAAAAAAATTTGGAAATTGGCAATAAGTAGAGGAGATTCTGTGTGTTAAAAGCTGTAATTTTTAAAATAAATCTTTCCCCTCACTTTTTCTGTATCTTTGTTATATTTATCAAAATTGACAATCTCTCAGTCACAAAGCTTTATCAAATAAGTAGCATTGTGCATTGTTCCTACTATTCCTCCTAAATATTTCTCTTCCTTAGCAAATTATGTTACTTTAATCGAGTTTGGTTTGCCAAACCATACATACATTTATTTTATTTTGTTGGCTCACCTCTTGGATTCTCGACATCTGTGAAACACTTTCCTGTTTACAAGTCCCAAGTATAATTAAAGGAACTATGGGTACTTGCAAGGAATGCAGAAATTCTGGATTCTGTTTCCAGCCCTAGGTTCACTTCCCAGTCACACTTATTTGCTATGTTTCTTGAATGTTATGTGAGGCGTGGTATGTTCTTTCAAGGAGATGTTGAACTGAGAATCTTATCCACATGAAAAATCACCAAGGTAAGGAAAACAATGCAGACTTACTGCTTTCCACAGCACAAGAGCTGCACGCCTGTGCTTTTTCAGATGAATGGCAATTTTAAAAAGATTTGACAATCACTACTTCTCTCCTTCTCCTTTCTTTTCTCCCTTCCTTCTAGTATCACACAGAGGAGCTTGCTCACCTATCCCCATTTCCAGACCAAGGGTCATAAAGACTGAGATATGACACTGTGTTTTCTACTCTGGCCTGGATTACTATCATTTCCTGCAGTGAGAAAAATCCAAACCCACACGCAACTGGCAATTTGGCCAAATTTATTGAGGTCTGGTCTTTTCGAATGTTTCAGGCCACACATGGCCTTAATAATGAAACAATTCCTGGCTTGATCCTTGATTTCAAAGATTAAAGATTCAGTCTCACTAGGATACATGCCATTCTCAACCCTTCTTTTCTTGATTTATGTCCCCAAATGCCCACTATATCTTTCAAAGCACGTGTTGCACTGCTTTGCATTTGGAAAATATAAAACTTTACAAATTTGCAATCCATCCAATACTGCTGCCTGAGTTATTTTTAAAAAACACAGATCTTATTTTTTTTTTTCTCACTGTGGCATTTGTCCCAACTCAAAGTCCATCAGTGGTTTTTCCCTGACTTAGGCTGTTAAAAACTGATACATTATAGTTATGGTAGATCTTATGGTCCAAATTAGGACAAATTTACTTTTAAAATACATTTGAGGGTAAAGCAGACATTTTTAATTATTAGAACAAAACAATAGGTTTAACACTGGAATTATAAGCATGCTAATTATTTAAGCTACCATGCATCCCATAATCTAACACACTGGATTTCTCACTATTCCACAACTGAACATTTCAACTTCCCTGGTATTCTTTTTCTCAAAACAACAACTATAATTACTAACATTAATGCATTAATTTATTTTAACCTATACCAACTTTGTGAAATAAGTGCTCTTATTATTCTATCTGTACATATGAGAAAACTGAAGCACCGAGGAGCAAGGTAACTTGGCTCATTAGTGATAGAACAAGAATTTGAGCAGGCACACGTCTGGCTTTAGACCTTTTGCTTGTAAACACTACTCCTTACTGTTCATTCTGTTCCTTCTCCTGGAATGTGTTTACATTAGCCTGCTTCCTAAACTCCCATTCTTTAGGAAGAATAGTATAGTATTTGGGAGAAAAAGCCTTGAAGTTAGATTCCCTGAGTTCTGGTTGGGATCTGCCATCTACTTGGCTTTGAGTGAATTACTTAATTTTTCTGTGACTCAGTTTTCTCAGTTGTAAAAAAGAGATCATAGTGCCTATTTCAAGTGTTGTTGTGATTAATTAAATAAATTAATTCTTTTAACGTGTCTGCAATATAGTAAGTTTATAATGAGTATCTCCATTAATTTTAAATGCTACCTATTGCTCAAAGCCTTTCCTTTCCCCATTGTCATATAATTTTGTTTTATTGTTATTAGAGCATACATTAAAGTAGTGCTTCTCAATCCCAGAGGCACATTAGAATCATTTACATGGGGAGCACTTCAAAAATTCTGATGCATTCCAGGTTTAATATGGGCATTTCTAGGGATTTTTAGAAAGCTCTTCAAAAAGCATTTTTTAAAAGCTGTCTGGTGTATCTAATGTGCAGTCAATGTTCAGAAAACCGCATTAAAGTCTTTCTGATACTATGAATCTTTGCATATGAGTTTTTTTCTTTCCAGAAATTTCAAGCTCTTTGATTGCAAACATTACATCTAATTCATATTTGTATTTCCAGTGGCAGCTAGGCTGGTGCCTTATGTATAATTGGCATAAATAAATAATTACTTTGAATTAAGTAGAAATCACCTAACTATGTTGCAAGATAAAAGAAAGAATATTTTTGTCATTACTAATGCACTCACAGGTGCATGCACTAATGCTTAATAGGTGTCTTAATCAGAGGTTGGCAAAATCCAGGTAAAATGGTTTGGATCAGAGGGCAGCAGAAATGTAGTGATAAGACAGTAGATATCTAGTTTTTAAAGTAATGGTCTGCAAAATTGACTGTACTTCATAATTTCCTAGGAGGATTTTACAAAAAAAAAAAAAAAATCTGAGCTCCTTTGTTTCTCAGGAGATTCCTATGTGAAATCAAGGCTGAGAGCAACCAATTTACATGGCTCTCAATAGACCCAGGATCTTCCTTCTTCCCCAAAGAGATGAGAAAGTCAACTTCTGAGCTTCACAGTTAGGTACCATGAGAATGAAAAGAATGAAGAACATCCACACATCTAAAAATATCTGGATATATGGTAGAAGCAGGAGATTAGGATGGGGAAATATGCACATGCACATATGCAAACACATATTAGCTGATAGGTTTTAGGTACCCCTTGTAACAATGATGCAGTGAGAAAAGGAGTATAATATCAGTCTCAGTATATATCAAGCTAATATGCCAATATGTTTCAAGACACTGTTTTTAGATAATTGTTTTTTTCTTGTGAAGAAGTCAAGGAGATAGCTTGGCCAAAATAGCTAGCAAATATCCAAAGTCATATTTTAAGGAGGAACTTGACTTTTACTATTTAATATATAATGATCTAGACTTAATCCAGATAATTATAACTTATCTTACAATAGTGTTGTTAATGTTAACTGCTTTTTAATCACAGTTAATTGTCAGGTGGATGAATTTTACATTACTATATTGGCCTTGTTCAGTGCTCTTTGGTATTTTAACAAATAATAAGGGCTAAAGGTATAAATATGCAATACAAGCATAAAGAAAGAATTTGAATGTTCTGTAATGTACAAATTGTTAGCATATTTCTTATTATTCAAAACAGATAAAACTCAGGGCTCATTCTATATGATTTATGCTATTTTAAAATTTTGTAAATTTTAACACCTTCCACATTATTTACCCAAATAGCTTTCTGTTTAGACTATTCTTAAAGCCATTTGTTTCCCTTTACCTAATACCATAAAGAAAAACAAAGGAAGTAAACATATTGTTTTAGTACTATGCCATAGTATTTTTTAAAAATTTTAATTTCTATTCATTTTCACAAGTTAGAAATAATACATTTCAAACTATTATCGGTCTTAAAAATAATGTCATTTTGCATGACAGACCAACTGTATATATAAAGATGATATTATTGATCTATCCATAAAATAATATTATAACAATTTAGATGTGTTGAGTGCCTTCAATCTACAACACACTTTTTAGTGTATTACCTGAATTTATGCATTAAATCCTCAAAACAATGCTACAAAAGAGTTACCATATTAGTTTCCATTTTACAGACAAGGAAACTGAGGCACAAAGCATTCAAGTCACTCACCCAAGTCTCAACTAAAAATTAAGGGATCCAATTTTGAACGTAGAGAAATAGGACCCAAAGCTATGGGCCTGGGGTATTGGATTTAAGCCCCACCAGTACTTGACTACAGAGAAATTGGTTTGACCTACTTGGTCCTTATCATTCCACTGGACCCTCTTTCTGAAGCAAAACATCTGGCTGCACTTAGTAGAGACTGTGGCCATGAGAACATGATCTATAGGTATTTGTGGCAGCAAATGTCTAGTGCTCTGAAGATTGTAATCACATTATCCATTTATTAAGAACAAAAAAAAACACATAAAGCATGGTTTATAATCAACTTCCCAAAATCAACTGCAATATTTAAAACAAAGGAGCCACTATTCCTTGTTATTTTCTATTCTTCTCTGTGTCCCAAAGAACTTTATTTACTATTTTAATTATTTAATTTTTGTAAGTATTACACTACTATTAAATTTAAAACTCCTTGAGAAGGGAAACCATATCTTAATTATTGCTGTATTTCTTACAATTCCTAACAGATGATTTATATATACTATGTGCCCAAAAAATGTTTTGTTGAATTAAAGTATAAAGCAGTTTTTTAAAAGACTGTTACATTCTGCCTTTTTATAAAGCAGTGTAACTAAAATGTGACCATCACAGCTTCAGCACACCTGTGAGCTTGTTAGAAACACAAGTTCTCAGGTTCCAGTTGAGGCCTACTGAATCAGAATCTCTGGGGTAGGGCCCAGGAACCTACGTTTAACTGGCTCTCCAGGTGATCTTTATGTTTTTTAAAGTTAGAGGACTATTTTACAATATATTTTATGTCAATTATTTATAATCATAGGTAACACATATCAAATTTGCAGATGACCCAAAAACTGGGAGTGACAACCAACAGACCCAGCATTATTTCTGAAGGGATAATTAAAACTCTGAAAACTAGAACAATTGAGATAGCTATCACAATGATACTTAACATGGATAAATATAAGGTCATTATACATTAACCATGCATTTGTTCACAGAGGTACATTGAATACTAGGTGGAATAGATACGAATATATTTCATGCCCTCAAGGAGAAATTTTTAGGCTAAAAAGACAGTTGCCTACGCAAATATTAAAAACACAGTCAACCAAGTGTGCTAGTTATTAAGCTATTGTCTTCTAGTTTCAACACCCATCCCCATATGTTTCTTCATAAAGCTTGGGCTGAGGCTGTGCACAGCGCATTTCTGGTTTGGAAACTGTCTCCCTGTTAGACAGTATGAATTGGGATGCTAAAAGAAGGCTGAAAAGCTGATAAAAGAAAAAAGATTTATGGTTTGCTCTTTGATCCTATTGGCTTTCTGTTGCTGTCAGCATCTCTCCAGCTTCATTACTTCACCCAGCAGTGATGGTTTGTTCCAATAGCAGCAACTATTGGATAGTTTGCAGTTTCTCGAATACTTATAGGACCAGCCTCTTCATACCTCTTCAGAATCACCAAGACCAGTGAGCTAGTGCCTACCTTCTTAGGGGTCTGAATTCCAGATCATTTTCCTAAAGCTGAGAATTAGCACCAGCTCAGAGGCCCTTTTCAAAGTTTCTAGGTTTCTAGTGAATTCCACCCTTTTCTGTCTGTGTGGGTGGTAGGCACTTCCCACAATTGCTGCCTCCATGATGACTTAGTGTTCCATTTTTGCTTTTATAATTTCATCAGCCTTTTGTCTATTAATATTTCTTTGTATTAAATTATCTCTGTTAGAATAACTGGTGAGTTTTCTATCTTTTCACTAGACGCTGACCAATGCAGTATGTGATAGTGGATAGTGACTGTGAAGTCATTAAGTACCAAGCAAATCCCTAAACTGTTTCAATCAGGGAGTATGTGTAATTGAATTAGATTCAGAGGCTCAGGACAGCCAAGTTTCAGCCAGTTAGGAAACCACTTTTGGTTCTGACCTCAATTTGGAAACTGCTTTCTTTGTCGAATGTAGAAAACACCCATAAAATAAGCACTGTATCATAGGTGAAATAAAGGGACAGCTATTTGTTGTTCTAGTATGTAAAAAAGGAGTAATAGAAAAATGGGCTTATTTCATGTTTCTTCAGAGAGTAAAACTTGAACCAATAGATTGAAGTTAGAAGAAGAAAGCCTTTTCTGCACATCAACTCTATTTAAAAGATGAAATTAGCTTCTGGGGAAGGAGCAAATTCCCCATCATAAGATGTGCTCTAATACAGGTTGGGAAACTACTATTTGATATTATTGTAGGGGATATTCTTTAATTGAAAAGGTCATTGAATTAGATAGCTTATTACATTATGGCTGTAAGATATGGCATTCATGTATTAATTTTATTATGCCCATTTTCAATGAAAGAAGTGGGTAGAATGTGCAAAGAAAGTAAGGGATTAATGTAAGAAAGAAGAGCACTGGGACATGTGATTGACTGAAGCCTTCTGAGGGAGCAAGGCACAGAAGCAGGGCAGTGCATTAGGAAAGTAATTGTAAAGAACTTGGACAAATTGGCTGGAAGAAATCCCTCCTATTTCTGTTCCCTTCAATCCTAGTAATGAGCAAGATCAAAAGCCCCTGCAGCTGAGGTTTTGTCCTTGTCTCAGGTTTCATAGACCACATTTGAAATACTCTGTTCCAGAACAGCATGTACACATGAAAAGTGCTTGTCTCTGAGATGGTTACTTTTTCAATCTTTTTTTATTAATCTTGTTTTTTTAACTTTGATAAGATATTTGCAATAACTTTGAAACTTTATGTCAAAATGCTATTGACATTTCTAACAAAATTATTAGAAAATTTTCTATAATATCACCATCAGTCATGACAACAGCACAGCTTATTGGAATACATCACTTTAAAAATTTACCCAGAACTGATAAATAGATAGCAGCAAGAATTATTAGTGTTTATGAATTGTTAGAAACACATGGATGCCAATTTCTGTAAATGATGTCAAAAGAACAATCTTATATAAGATTGGCAAGTGTGCTGGGATAAATTAGAAAAATTTGCTAAATTTCAGATGAAGTAATTTTGAAGCCTTCACATGTAAATATATTAGAAAGGGTGAATTATTAAAGTTGTATTATTATTTTGCTTTTGACCTAGACAATACAAAAGATGTATATTAAAATGAAGGGAATCATCTCAATTATTTGTTCATAAATATCCCATTATTTAGAAATGTCTAGATGTCTAATGTCTCTTAGAGCCTAATGCCTAGTTAATGAACTGACTTTTCATTTAATATCTCAGTGCTTTATCCTCATAAATACATAATCATTGAGGCAAAGTTTAGTTTTCTATTAAACAGAGTGTACAGAGGAAGTCAGTCTAGTTCTACATGCAAGAAATGCTAAAATTTTCATTATGGTAGGACCCTGGGTAGAATTTTTTAGATACTAGATATTTATTGCTATCCATCTTATTTTTTTACCAATCAAATCCTCCAACTCTAATGACAGTGGGTATAGGATTATTTCATTTGTATAGATGAAAATGTAATGTATAGACGGGGAATATCAAGAGATAGGATTGAATAGTTTCTGAACAGATCTTAAAAACTGCCTAATCAATATATTAGAATGAAAGACTATCTTTTCCAGTTTACTTGAAAGTATAATATGCATTTTAAAGATTCGCTGAGATGATGTCACCTGGGCTATACCCAGGACCCTGTTTACTTATTTTCAATTAGCATTATTTTTATCGTAACAGTCTTTTGATACTGAGATGTCTTTGCCTCTAGGTGGAGGTCCTGAGTGAACAGTTATATACTTTGGCTATGTTGGTCATCTTACCATGTTTCATTCCCAATCGAATGGTACAATACAATTTCTGTCCCAGACTTTTATAGGGTACTAAATCATGATGCTAACTGAGGAACTTTTTCAATCTCCTGTGTCAATGATTAAAATGAGGCATAACTTGAAAAAGTCTGTGGTAGAATTGGAAGTATATTCCAGTGAATCTGACTTATAATAATTTTCTTAAGACAATACAAATACAATAAAAATAGATTTTTTTTTTTTTTACTTTTTGATGGGTTCTGATTACAAAAGTACCAAATATGTTTACTTCTCAATGGGAGATCTGGTTTCCATGGGGACCAAACCAACCTCATCTGCTGTTTTGCAGACCATGCTCTATGCACCACCTCCACTTTGGCAGGACTAAAGAGGGGCTGAACACAGCTCCCCTGGCAAGTGTGCATAGCCATCTATACAGTTTCCCCTCATTTCCACCCCCTTCCGACAACAGAACCCAGGAGGGGGCCTCAAGGATGTGCAGCTTTCCTCCCACTTTCAAGTTGCATCACTTGTGATGCTCTTTGAAACTGGAACATTCTACATGATTGTGATAAACATCCGCCATGTGTCACAATGTTTCTTCAAGTTAAGTGTCAAATTATCTGGCAATATAAATAGGTGCCTATTTTTTATTGTTTTAATGTCCTTATTATAGATTCTGCACAGATCAATGTTATTTCTTGCACAGATTGATCAAATATCTATTACATACAAGCAATTTTCCCTATTTAATATACACTTATTCATGTGTTCATCATGCACTTATCAACAGCTTACTATATGCCAAGTGTTATGCTGAGCATGAAGGATATAGAGATGAGTAAAACACAATTCTAAATCTTTAATAGCTCAGAATTGATGGAGAAGAATCTATTAGAAGCATTGTTTGTAAATCACTATGGTAAATGCAATGGTATGATATTTGCCCTGGATAATGCGGAACCATAAGAAGGGACCCCAATCTCATTTAGAAGCAGTAAGGAAAAAAGAGAAGGCTTCTGTAGTGGCAATGATGTTGTTACTTAAATGATGAATGCAAATTTGTGAAGAAGCAGCAGCTTGAACCAGTGAATGAAAGAAACAGCAATTTCTGGCTTAGGAATCAGAGACAAATCGTGTTTAATCAAAAACTGTGTGGAAGTAGTAAAAGCAGTGAGCTGAAGTCAGGTAATGGGTGCCCCTGTGAAATAGAAAATTTGGATTTTATCCAAAGTTATTGAAGAGGTATAAATAAAATAAATACAAAAAGAAGAAAATTGGTCAGTTGTGTGTTTTTGAATAATTATTCTGAAGGCTGCATGGAATATGTGTTTGAAGAAAATGAGATGTTTGAGTGAATGAATGAGTTACTTTTTTTTCGTGGACCAAAACATAACCCCAATTAAACTTTTAACATCTAAAAATTCAATATTTTACTCAGTGCAATCTATATGTTTTCATTACAATAGATGTGTTGCTTTTTCATTCATTTCTATAATACTTAGCTTATAAAAGAGAAGAATGTGGGAAAAGGATATGCAAACTTGCAGATATGTAAATGGCTCTGGGAGAGGGAGTAAACCCAGGGTTTCTTGGGTCATTGGCAGAAACTGAATCAATGGACAACAGATATAAGGAGGCAGGAATATTCTCAAAATTTAAGCTTTGCTGCAGACTATGAAAAATGTAGTGAGTTTCCCACGGTTAGGAGTAAAAAGGCAGAAACCTGGAGATTTGAAGGGACTCTGAGATTTTTAGCTCAATTATTTAATTTTACAGAAATGCAAACAAAGACAAAAAAGGTAAAATGACAACCAAAATCAGATAGTGATAGACATTGTTGTATGTGTAGAGTTCTCTCCACTCTGCCATGCAATGTAGAGGATTAATAGTAATAATTTTGGCACTGGAAGTGACTGTGAATTATATACCTTCCATGGTCCTTTCCATAGTCAAAAGTCTATGGTTCTTTTGAAGAAGATATATTTTTAAAAACTCAAGATAAAATTTTATCAAATGAATTTGAAACATTCTGACTCCTCTCAAAGTTAGTACATTTGAAATAACCACATTTTTATACTACTTATTTCCCATTACCTTTTTATATAGGTTTATTATGAGCTTATGGAAAGTTTTGAGTTCTGCTTAGTAAACATATATTGAAGGCCTACATTGATAAGGCAGTGTCTCTATTCTAGAGGATGGAATGGCCCAGTAGAGTGATCATATATCATTAAAATAACATAGATTTCATTTCTTAAGAAATTGACTTTAGATCACTGTTAATCATTTACTTCAATGTTTTGTAATGAGGCAAGTAACAATGCAAGCAGAAATATTAGCTTAAAATATGAAAGACTATCAGAAGTTTAAGACAGAGTTTTAAGAAAAAGTTTGTTGGCTAATGTTGCTAGAATATTGACTGAAATGGAAAGGTAAAGCATTTGTCTTTCATCCAGGATAGTAATAAGTATTATTCAATTTTTCAAGTTACAAAATGTGTAGACATTTGTGTGTGTGTGGGTGCCATTCAGTTCAGTCTTGAGCAATTGAAATGGCTAAATAACACCCATATGGTAAACAGCTTGGTACGCCCAGTATAAAGGAAAAGGTGTTGGCAGTGAATCTGCGAAGGAGGCATTATTATTTTCACTCTTAGAGGTAATATAAATATCCAGCTTCCAGGGCTTTATTTCTATTCTTTAAGTTCTTTTTTCTTCTTTTGTGTTTTAATATGCTTGACTTTATCTGGATTTTTCATAGCATGAAATATTGTTCAATATGAAATGCTCATTTCCAGGAAAAAACATATAGTTAATTCCCTTGGAGGGTGATATGGAAGACAATCCAAATATTTAGTTTCATATATCAAGAGCCAGTTGCATTAGGGAGGAGATGAAAAAATATGATTTCTCTTTGACAAAAATTTCTGTTCTTTGCAGGGAAGCATGACATATGTGAAGCAAAGATAATTCAACAATAGTAGTTACGTTAATGGTTAACATATATTGAATACTTATGGGCTAAGGCTCATTTTAATGATTTCCATGTATCGTCAAATAGATTTCATTTCATACCCATAATAAATATATAAAATCAGCCTTATGATGACGTTGATTTTGTAGATGCAAAAACCGAAGAACTGAGAATTTAAGTAATTTACATGGCTGGGTGGTGGGATTAGGAACCAAACCCAGGCAGTCTTATTCCACAGCCCACACTCCCACCCTTGCAACTGCAGTGGTAAGCTTCCTTTATTTAGGAAGAAGCCAATGTTTTCAAAGTTTTGTGCAACATTTAACATGTTGTAGGGCTAGGTAAACATTTAAGACTGTGATTATTATTAATATAATGGATATTTGGGGAAAAGCTCAAAACTTGGATTCTGATGGGTTGCAGCTCAAATCCCCATCCTGCCAGTGGTGTGAGGTACTTATGGTCTGTAAATCTCACATTATTCATCTCTAAAATAACAGCCCCACTCCCTGGATAGTGTCATTTTGAGAACTACATGAGATTATATATGTAATACATTTAGCCAAATAGGAGCATATAGTAGTCTTTAAGTATTTGTGAACCATTATTTTTTAAAGCATAGAAATAATGTATAAAGAAAATATATTGTGATAGATGAGTAGTCTTTAAGCAGAATAAAGTAGTTTCAAATATTAAGTAATTTTGAGGTTTATCCTTCTAACAAGATAAACATTTAAAAAGAACTATTTTATTTTATTTTTTTTTATTTTGGAATTCAGTTGTAAATAGTTTTCTCTCAGTATCTGTGGGAGATTGGTTCCAGGACCCCCTGCAGATACCAAAATCCACAGATGCTCAAGTCTCTTATATAAGATGGCATAATATTTGCATATAACCTATGTACATCTTCCTGTATACATTCAATCATCTGTACATTAGGTATATGTCTAATGTAAGGCCTACACATAACTTCATTCATGTAGTTTTGATACAGTACTTGGTGCACATCATATTCAATTTTTACTTTTTGGAACCTTCTGGAATTTGTTTTGTTTTTTGTTTTTTGTGGTTTTTTTTTTATGTTTTTAATTTGAGGTTGTTTGAATCCATAGAAGTAGAACCCATGGATACAGAGGACTGAATATATATACTTAATTCTGGTGTACTATAATAATTCAAATTCTAAATTAGTGAGCTTAAAAATTCAAGCTGATGTTTATCAAAAGAGTAAAAAGTGAATTATTTGCCTATGTGTGATAAAGCATATGTTGAACATACAATATCAGACTCATGACATCAAGGACTTAAATATTATAACTATGCTATATCTGTAACTCTTTTTGAATTTTAGGTGCACTTTTCAGTAGAACTGATTTGTTTTTTTAATTAAGTTTTCATCTCTAGAAAAGTTTCTTAAAAATTTCCAAAAAAGGTGATGTGGAACATAGCTTTTATATGTTGTTTTTATATACTAGGAATCAAAACTTTAAAAGATCCTAGGAAGTTGACCTAGATTATTTTTAACATGTTTTAAAATATAACATCCCTGAAACAATACATCTTTGAAGACAACTACTATTCATTATTGAAAAATATTTAAATCATCCACACAATTAACATCTTAAAAATATTTTCTTATTTGATTATATTTTTGTGAGTTTTTAGACATTTTAAGAAGGCACATTCTGGCTGGATTAGGTTATGATGTCTGTGCTATAGGGATTACTTCTAAGCATGTAAGCAAAAGAGATTATGCATTACATCTAGTGGGAAAAGTCTGTTATAGGTAATCTGAGCATGAACCAACTGTAAGAAGATAGTCCATAAATATGTTAAAGAAATGAAAATCTGAGTAGGACTGATACCTTATGTAAACAACAAAAAAAAGATACTGTATTTTTATTAAAACATAGGCTTTTTAATGTATTTTACACTTACACAAAAATAAATGATCACTAAGATCTAAGCATTTAAGGATTTTTACCTATAAATTGTCAAAATCATGGGGCTTTCAAAATCATCTGTCTTTTGACATAGATTCAGAAACTTCTAATAGCTTCCAGTTCAAGTCTATGGAAACAAGAGAGTCATTACTGCATGCAGAAATATCAACATTATTTAACTAATCTTTTGGACACATATAGGAGCAGGCTATGATGTGGTTTGAGACGGCTGGATCCCGTGTGGCTTGTTTTCAGTATTTATCATTGAGGTAGATAAACCTTGCCTTGAAATGCAGGCGGAATAGTCTCTTCACTCAGCGAATGGAAAGGCTATGTGGCAGGGCTGAAATCAATATTCACACATGGGCTGTGAAATCGAATTGATTCAAAGTTTTCCCTTCGTGATATTAGCAATGGTAAAGGATGATTCGTCAAGCTTCATAACCACTTGGAATTCATAAATTTCAAGTTAAAATTTGAAACTTCTGTAGTAAATAAATAGATCCTTGCTTCCTATGGAGTTCTCAGTCTGGGTTCCGTAGATGGACTTCAGGGGACAAAGAAGCCTGGGCCTGGAGTGAGATTGTATTCTGCTTCACGTGTATGTTCATTTGTCTACAGAGAAGACCCATCACTTTCATTACATTTTCAAAGGGATCCACGAACAACAACAACAAAATATGTTAAGAATCACTGTGCTGAGAGCAAAGGAACTCTAAACTTTTGTAAGTTTCATAGAGGCTTCAAAGGATTGACTTAAATTTAAATTTTGTGTATTAAAAAAAAATCATTTTGTGGAGAGCTCTCTAAGCAGTATTCAGAAATTCCTTGATGGGATGATCTAAGAACTATTCTTCTTTTGATGAGGAATCTAATACAGACAGGATTATGTCTGAGAACAGGAAATACAGATTCACAGGGAGGGGTAAGAGTTACAGAGTGCAAATGTCCTAAACATTTATTTAGTGAGTATTTATCAACCAGGCACTGGGCAAGGAGCTTTACATACATGAATGTACAAGGATCTCTGAACAACACTTGGCAGTTAGCACCATTATTCTCAATTAACAGATTAAAAATAAAAAGGAGAAAGGTTGAGAAACTTGGTCAAGTTAACACACAGGTAGTGAGAGGGTGATCTGGAGTTCTCATCTACATCTGACTAGAGTGTACTATGGCAAATATATCATTGTGTTTTTTTATATGTTTAAAATAAATCTTAGCATTTTGCAGATAGAAAGTGTCATAGATGGTAGCTGACTGTAAAGTCCATGGCAGAGATTTTGTTTGTTTACCAGTCTTATGGGGAAAGTTTGGTACCTAGGACAAAATAGGAACTTGCTAAATATTTATAAAATGAATACATCCAGCCCAAACTACCATATAATTAGTGGGGACATGAGACCGAGAGAGGTGAAATGTTTTATTAAGGGCCACTCAGTTAGTGGCAGAAGGCATGGAAACCCCATATCTTGTCTCCTAGAGCACATCAGAATGAGAAAGCCATTTTCAGAATACTTTTCCATCACTGGCTCAGTACTGGCACTCTGATGTAGATATTTCCCCCTCTCATAATAGCTTGGAATACAAAAAAAGATTGTTCTAAATAATCACACTTTAGAGATAAACTAACACTCTATCCTTAGAATTTGCATTTGAATATAACATAGATTCCTTCAGCTGATACATTTTTCTAAGTTTTTTAATCTGTCTCTCTGATCTATAAAGGACCATAATTCTTTCTATTATCTTTTGCAAGTTCATCGTCACTATATCTCCTGCAACTAAAATAGAATACGCCCCAAACTGAACTATTTTCAGGGCTGGCTTCATGGCAGTGGGATTTATGCTGCACACAGGGGCCAGTGCGTGGTTTAGTATTTTGTTTTTTCTATCTTGAAATTCTTAATAAAATTTCATTTTGAACTGAGAGCCGCAAATCACCAGTTCTGCTTCTTCATTCTCTTCCTGCTAACCAATACATGTATGTTCTTCTTTCTATCTTCATTGTTTTCGAAAGGCACTACTACTATCTGGGTCATTTTTAGTTTAAAAATCTGACTATTTTTAGTTTAGGGAAGGTCTCATAAGACTCTTAATTTTAATTATATCCCAACTTCTACAATTGGTATCAATTATCAATGTGTTTTTCTGAGAAATATGGTGGGTCATAAAAGAGCATGTAACTTCCAACTTGTTTGCTGGAACAATTACTTCCATAGCCCTGAGCCATCACATAGAAAGTCCCACAATCCAAAAACCTCTCTAGTGTAAGGAATGCAAGCCACAGGGACATGGCACATGTAGTAGCTCAATTACAGCTATTCTTCAAGTTATCCTAGTCCAAGTACCAGACGTGTGAGTGAACAAGCCTTCAGATGATTCTAGCCTCCAGCTATGAAGTCATCCTGGCCTTCAATTTCTATGAAATTTGGCTCCAGATAACAAAAATAAGCCAATCCCTTTGTGCTATGCATGAATTTCTGGGCCACAAAATCCATAAGCATAGTGAAATGGTTCTTTTAAGCCATAACTACATTTTGAATTGGTTTGTTATACAGCAGTTATAAGTTAAACAACCAACTTGAAAAAAAAAAAAGAAAGAGAAGGAAAGAAAAGGAAATGAAAGGAACAAAGGAAAGAAATCTTGAGTATTATGTATGTTCCAGCTCCCAGTCTCTTTCTAGCCTTAGGTCTGACAGCTCCTCTTGCCTCATGTAGGAGCCCAGATCTCTTTGCTTGCCAACTTTACTATCTTTACTTACACTGTTGGAAATTTTCCCCATTTTCTTCACTCTCTTTCCTTTCTTAAGAGCAATTCATGTACTGTTCATAAACTACTTTCTCATTTAATCCTTTATTCCCTCCAAAGTGGGGAGAATATGGTTTATTCTTCTTTTGAGTCTTGGTTGAACTTCTTAATCTCACTTTGAAACTTCATTCACTGAGAATTCCATTTATTCTTGTGTGCACATTTCATCTTTCCTAAGACAGAATTTATGTTATTTTATATGCTACCTATGACAAAGAACCATTAGCAGGTGTTCAATGCTTTACTAATAATCTAGCATTGCTCTGAATTACAGTTGTGGCATTGAGGTTGGCCATGAAAAGTTATTTAGTAGCTAGAATATTTATGGAAAGTCAGAACTCTTTCATCAGCTATTACCATGCCACATCCTATGTCCTTTTAAATATTCTTTAATATCCTTGATTGCTTGTTACGTTAATATTTATTTTATAATCTATCAACCTATGATTAGTTGTTTAGTCACCACTCATTTAAACTTCCTGTTTGTTTTTTTAGTTGTTTTTCTCCCCAAAATTCTCTGAACCTAGAAAAATGGTCACGTTCATTACCTACACTACCTGATGCCAATGAGATACAATTATCATCAACTTTTCGTAGAATGCAAACACTATATAAGAGGACCACCTAGCCTCCAAAGAGCTATGTTCTCAGAGGTACATACTATGCTTTAAACTTGATTTTACTTTATTTTAGATACTACTTATTCCCTACTTGTCAAAAATATTGAAATAAACAGAGATTATTTTAATTTTTTAAAAATTGCTTCTATTGTAGCTACCACAGGATTTTCTTCTCTCTTTGAATGACTCACATTTGGCTTTAGAAAGAAAGATTAGAAGAGAAGTTTATTTGTATTTACAATATATGCCAGACATTGCTGATCAAAATCATATTACTTACCATATTTTTAATGTAAATTTCTTTCAATTGAAGGGAAAGAAATTATTAGATAATATCAAGTGTTTTGTCTCTTACCAAAATATAGCTTATTAAACAATGTTTACCTAGCTGAATCATACTATGCTTGTGTGCCACACAAAGGGTTGGCTAAATGTATATTTAATAACTGAGAAATTACAGAGGGATAGACAACTCTAAAAAAGAAGCCATATAATGAGTGTGGAATTAGGCCCTTCACAAGAGTCCTTGATATTTGCAGATGTCCCGCAGCTCTCTGAATTCCCATCATACTTTTAATCATAATTGCTTCCCTAGCATCCATCAGGGCTGCTATCAACAGATGCTTATCACATCCAGGGAAGAATAAATATAGAGACAAGTGAGTTCTTTGGAAGCTCCAATTCTGCTTTCATGCAGATTTCTCCATAATAAAATAATGGAGTGAAGCATTAAAACAAAAGATTCAACTGAAATATATTTAAATAGATTATTTTCCACAAGGAATCAGTGGTTGCTAATGTTCCCTTGTTAGCTATAAAATCACTGGAGAAGAAATTACAATAATAGCACTCACAGCATAGTTTAACCCTATGAACTTTGATACAGAAAAAAAATGGAAAAAAAATTTAAAACACCATCTTTAAGAAAGTAACACACTTGAGATGGCCATTCACAAGAGGTTTGCAGCTATTTCACTCTCTCCAGAAGGGGCTCTGTAGCATCTATGGATACCCTTGAAGGCATAACAATATGCCTTTTTGTTCATGGATTTTCAGGATTGAGTATGTTATTAATCAAAAGAGTCAAGAGTCGGCTGTAGTTTCATCCTGGGGCATTGTATACAGCTGCATTCAAAGAAAACGAACTGTTAAAATAAACTCGATCATATTCATCCCTTGAGCTAATCTGATTACAGAATTGCCCAATGAGCTGTTACAGTATTTTCAACTAATTAGTTAACCCACACATTGGGATTTCTTTTCTTTCTTATCTTTTTCCTTTTCTTTTACCTTTATAATATATATTTTCCTTTTCTCCAACAGTTTGCCTATTTCAGTGTTTGCTGTTCTGTCCAAACACTCAAATCACATCATTAAATGCACCCTTTCTCATATCTTTTTTCATATGAAATAAATAAATGGTGCACATATCTTTTGCTATTTTATCGATTTTCAATCTGAGACATTAAAGAGCAATGTGATGTGATTCGATTCAGAACCCAGAGAGCATTTTGTCTCCCAGAGCATCCCTAAATCAAGGGGTGAAGATTCAAGGGTCCTTCTGGACATAATTATACTGAAAAAAAGAAACAGAGACACATTTTTAATAAAAGATGTTGTCATACAAAGGAACAAATGAATTCTTCAGAAAGTGTATTTATGCCTCTATGAAATTTCTTTACAAAATAATGAAGTGAAGCATTAAAAAAAGAATTCAACAGAAACCAAGTGTTATGGGTGTACTGTGTCCCTCCCCCCAAATTCATATGTTGAAGCTATAACACCAAATGTGACTGTAATGTATTTTGATATAGGGTCTTTAAGGAGGTAATTAAGGTTAATGAGGTCATAAGAAGGAGGCTTCTATCAGATAGGACTGATATGCTTATAAAAATTGTAAGAGACACCCAGCACTCTCTCACCCTCCCTTCCCCCACCACCCCAGTCAGGAGCATAAGAAGAAAGGCCATATGAGGACACAATGAGAAGACAACCAACAGTCTGTAAGCCAGCAAGAGCACCCTCTTGCTGACAATATCTTGATCTTGGACTTCTGACCTGCCGAACATCAAGAAAATATACGAACATTTTGGTTTTTCAAGTCACTCAGTCTGCAGTATTTTGTTATGACCACCATAGCAGACTAAAATAGCAAGTATTTCCAAATAGATTATTCCACAAGAGAACAAGGATGCTTTTCATAACAGAAAGAAATAGGAAGTTAGGGATAGAATCAAATACATAGTTTCAAAATAAGTAAAAGAAGTGAAGAAGTGAAGTGAAGTGAAGCAAGAACCAAGATGGTTTATAAAAGTTATATTTTTGTCAGAATAATAATAAGAATAGGGTGTTACATATCACAGCCTATTTCACTCAAGTCAGTAATAAAACCAAAAGTTTGTGCTGGTCACATGTGACAGAGCTTTTCAGAATCTAGGATACTTCTCTGGTGTGTTTTAGCTGCCTACAAATGGCACCATCCTTTTCTTTTATGCACTTTGAATGAGATACTGCAATGAACATCATGAGAACAGCAAAAAGGCTCCCAGTGCATTCTGCGGCTGTTACTGGTTTGGAGAAGACCTGGTGCCTGAGAGGTCACAAGCCACCTAGGGACAATAGTTACAGATTCATGATGTTACATGGAACGATACTATCTTCAATCTGTTATCCCATGCTCAGGTACATTTTTATGGAGAGTCAAAAACAGCATTAAAATAAAATAGTGAGTGTGAATGTTGCAAAGGTGTGGAAGAGTAAATAACATTATTACTAAAATCAGATCTAATAATAATAGCACATCCAATAGGAACAATGGTTGTTTTTCATTGCTTTTTTGCTACTCTGGGTTCTCAATTTTCTCTTACCCTCTCATTTTCTTCAGCTGCTCTTCCCTTTGCACATTGGTCCAGAGCTAACTGCTATAAGTAGATGGAGGCTATTTCTTCTGTATTCATTAAAGTAACTTTAACACTAAATTTCTATTCAAAACAGAATTATCATAGAATATTTGGAAGTAATAGAGGGAAGATATCAACAAAAGAGGAATAAACTTACAACAATCTAATATTTTTTGTTGGTAACTCTTGCAGCAAAGAATTTTCACTGAGTGAATTTCTTTTTTTTTTTTTTTCTACTTTTTTTGTTTTCTTTTTCTCTTTTTTATTTTCTATTTCAGCATATTACAGGGAAACAATGTTTAGGTTACATATATTGCCTTTGCCCCACCCAAGTCAGAGTTTCAAGTGTATCCATTTCCCAGACAGTGAACACTGCACACTTTAGGTGTATACACAGACCCTCATCCACCTTCCCACCTGCCTGACACCCGATGAATGTTACTTCCATATGTGCACATAAACATTGATCCGTAAGTAACAATTTGATGGTGAGTACATGTGATGCTTGCTTTTGCATTCTTGTGATACTTCACTTAGTGCAATGGGCTCCAGCTTCATCCAGGATAATATAAGAGGTGCTAGATCACCGTTGGTTTTTTGTGGCTGAGTAGAACTCCATGGTATACATATGCCACATTTTATTAATCCACTCATATATTGATGGACACTTGGGTTACTTCCACATCTTTGTAATTGTGATTGTGCTGCTGTAAACATTCTAGTGCAGATGTCTTTATTATAGAATGTCTTTTGTTCCAATGGGATTGCTGGATCAAATGGTAGTTCTACTTGTAGCCCTTTGAGATATCTCCATGTTATTTTCCACAGACGTTGTACTAGTTTGCAGTTCTACTAGCAGTGTATGAATGTTCTTGTCTCTCCACATCCACACCAACATTTATTGTTTTGGGACTTTCTGATAAAAGCTATTTTCACTGGAGATAAGTGATATTTCACTGTGGTTTTGATTCGCATTTCCCTGATGATTAGAGTTGTTAAGCATTTTTTCATGTTTCTTGGCCATTAGTGGGTCTTCTTTTGAAAAGGTTCTGTTCATGTCCTTTGCCCACTTTTTAATGGGGTTGTTTGATTTTTTTTCTTGATGATTTTCCTGAGTTCTATATAGATTCTGGTTACCAGTCATTTATCCAATGTGTAGCTTGCAAATATTTTCTCCTATTCTGTAAGTTGTCTATTTGCTGTTGTGATAGTTACCTTGGCTGTGCAGAAGCTTTTTAATTTGGTCAAGTCCCATTTATTTATTTTTGTTGCTCTGATTTCCTTGGGGTCTTCTTCATAAATTCTTTGCTTAGGCCAATGTCTATAAGAATTTTTCCAACAATTCCTTCTAGAATTCTTATAGTTTCATGCCTTAGGTTTAAGTCTGTTATCTACCATGAGTTGACCTTTGTGAGAGGTGAGAGGTGTGGATCCTGTTTCGGTCTATGCTGTGGCTATCCAGTTTTCCCAGCACCATTTATTGAATAAGGATTCTTTTCCCCAGTGTATGTTTTTGTCCACTTTGTCAAATATTAGATGGCTATATGAAGATGGTTTTATATCTGCATTCTCAGTTCTATTCCATTTGTCTATATCTCTGTTATTGTGCCAGTGTCATGTTGTTTTAGTTACTATAGCCTTGTAGTACAGCTTGAAGTTTAGTAAATTGATGTCTTACAACTTGTTCTTTTTGTTTAAGATTGCTTTTGCTAAACGGGGTCTTCTCTGGTTAAGTAAAAAGTGTAGAATTATTTTTTCTAGGTCAGTGAAAAATTATGTTGGTATTTTAACAAGGATTGCATTGAATCTGTAGGTCACTTTGGATAGTATAGACATTTTAACAATGTTGATTCTGCCAACCCTTGAGCATGGTATGGTTTTCCACTTGTTTATGTCCTCTACTATTTCCTTCCTATGAAATCATAGCTCTCCCTGTAGAGGTCTTTCACCTCCTTAGCTAAATATATTCCTAGGTATTTTATTTTCTTTGTTGCTATTGTCAAGGGTATAGAGTGTTTGATTTGGTTCTCAGTTTGACTCTTGTTGGCATATAAGAATGCTATTGATTTATGTATGTTGATTTTGTAACCTGAAACTTTGCTCAATTTGTTTATCAATTCCAGGAGTCTCATGGCAGAATCTTAGGGGTTTTCTAGATATAAGTTCATATCATCAGCAAAGAGCAATAATTTTACCTCCTCTGCCTCCATTTGAATGACCTTGATTTTTGTGTCTTGTCTGAGTTCCCTGGCTGGGACTTCCAGGTTTTTCTTAAAGTCCTTTCTTCTTCCATCTCCTTTTCAAGGATCCTAATGTTTTACTTATGCAGCTGGAAGATAATTTCCAAATTTCAATTATTTTATTGTACATAGCAATTTAGCTTTCACTTTATGTCCTATTATCCAGTTCAGTCCTAAAACATACTGTTTTAATTCAATAAAATTACTTTCTTGGGGTCTACAGTTTTATGTATACATGCATATATGTGTGTGTGTATGTATATATGACTTCCACTATAGTCAAGATACACAATAGTTTTATCATCCTTAAAACTCTTTAGTGCTATTTCTTTATTGGTACTCCTTCCTCATTCCTAAGTCCTGTCGACTATTGATCTATTCTGTATCACAATAGCTTTTTAAGGATGTCATCTAATTAGAATCACAGATTATGTAATATTTTGTGACTATTTTCTGTGTATGTATGTATATATGACTACCACTATAGTCAAGATACACAATAGTTTTATCATCCTTAAAACTCTTTAGTGCTATTTCTTTATTGGTACTCCTTCCTCATTCCTAAGTCCTGTCAACTATTGATCTATTCTGTATCACGATAGCTTTTTAAGGATGTCATCTAACTAGAGTCACAGATTATGTAATCTTTTGTGACTATTTTCTTGCACTCAGCATGCTTTGAAATTCATCGAAGTTATTGCATATATTAATAGTTTGAGCCTTTCATTGCTGAATAATATTCCATTGTATGGATGTACCATAGCTTATCAGTTCACATGCTGAATAACATTTGAGTCATTTCTAGTTAAGGATGGTTATAAATAGAGCTACAGTAAAAATGTATTTCTGCATGAACATAAGTTTTTATTTTTTGTAGTAAATCAGTAGTGAGATCACTGGGTCATATGGTAAGTGCATTTTTAACTTTAGTTTTTTTTAAAAAAAACCTGCCAGATGGTTTTCTAAAGTCAGTGTACTATTTTTGCATTCCCACCAGCAACATATAAATGTCCCAGTTGTTCTGCACCCTAAAATCTCCCTATCTAATTTTTAAAAAGAAATTAATCTATAGCTCCCCTCTAAATTACTAATTTCCATTGCTGCTATGATACTTGAAAAATGTTCTATATTTGCAGCCTTCTGCTAAATATATGCAACCCAGTCTCTGTTCTTATTAGCATTCTGAAATTGCTCTCACAACTGTCACCAACTACCAGCAGTTACCAGCAGAGGCTGGTGACTTCTTTTTGTTCATTTTGTTTACTTTTCAAACACATGGCCTATCATCTCTATTTAGATAATAGTAAAATCACAAAGAAATCTTTATCACTGCAGTCACAGAAAAAGGTAAAGTATGGAAGCATATTACTTTATTATGTTTTTCGAAAAAATAATTTTTATTGGAAAATTTATAAGGATGAAAGATGATGAAGTGCTTATGGTTTAGCATCCACAAAATTTAACTGAGGGTATTTATAAGTGAAAGGCATAGTATCTTGTTTCATTTGAGCTCTACCACTGTTTTTGAAATATGAAATCTGCTTATTAGTCTTTCGGTGCTCTATTTTCCTGATTTGTAAAATGGTGACAAAAATATTAGCCGAATAATATTTCATTATATGTAAAGGAAGGAAATTCTGACGTATGCTACAACATGGATGAACCTTGCTTGACACCTTATGCTAACTGAAATAAGCCATTCCAAAAAGGCAAATACTGTATGATTCCACTTATCTGAGGTACTTAGTATGGTCAAAATCACACAGACAGAAAGAATAATAGTTGCTTCTAGCAGGGCTAGGGGGAAATAGGAAGTTGTTGTTTAATTGGGGTAGTTTCAGTTTTGCACATGAGAAGAGTTCTGGAGATGGATGGTGGTGATGGTTGCACAGCAACATGAATGAACTTAATATCATTGAACTATATACTGAAAAAAGGATAAGATGGTAAATTTTATGTTATACAGTTCACCACTATTTAAAAAATTGAAAAATATAGTAACTAACTGAAAAATATTTTTGAACATTATGTGAGATGATAGATACAAAGTATTTAGTGGAGTACCTGAATTATAGAAAGCAATTAATAAGTAAATGAATTGTAAGTTAATAAGTAAATGATGTTTAAAATAATAGTTGCTGGTGTGGATGCAGGAAAAAAGGAATGCTTACACATTGTTGGTGGGTCTGAAAAAGTAGTACATCCTCAATGGAAAACAATATAGAGATTCCTCAAAGAAATAAATGTAGACCTACTATTACATCTAGCATACTGCTGTATCTACCTAAAGAAATTAGGCCATTTTATCAGAGAGACACTTGTACTCAAATATTTATCACAGCACAATTCATAATTGCAAAGATATGGAATCAACCTAAGTGCCCTTCAATTCATGAATGGATAAATAAAATTATATATATATATATATACACACACACACACACACACACGCACACACACACACGCACTATTAAGTACTACTCAGCCATAAAAAGGAATGAAATGATGTCATTTGCAGCAATGTGGAGGGAACTGGAGACCATTATCCTAAATGAAGTATCTCAGGAATGAAAAACCAAATATGTTCTCACTAATAAATGGGAACTAATAGATGGGTATTCGTGGGCACAAAATAATATAAAGGACATGAGAAACCAAGAATGGGCAAGGGAAGGAAGGTGGATATGGGACAAAAACTTACCTATTGGGTACAATGAACACTATTCTGGTGACAGGCACATGAAAAGCCCTGACTTAGGCATTATTCAAAGATCCATGTAATAAAAACACTTGTACTCCTTTAGTTGATATTCCAAAATAAAAAAAAAATTTAAAAGTCCCTTTTCCCCACATTTTTGTAGTTTATTTAAAAATGAATTTTAAAGACAGTAGAAATATTGTTCAGTATCAACACTGGCAACTTATAAAACAAATATGAAGCTTTGGACATAGTCTCTTTTTTGTCGTTGTTGTTGTCTATGTCTGGATATAGATAAGATGATCTGTATGTGTCTTTTACTTAACAAGATTATATAACCCCCCTACATCTCTGCAGAAAACCTCTACACAAGCCAGATTAATCTAGAGTTTAATCAAGTCAACGGGATTTTGTCCTATGGATGTAATTTTACTGATACAGAAGAGAATCATGAAGAATAGTTCAACCATGATTTGGTATGCTAATTAATGGCAAGATAATACAAAATGCCTCTGCTTAATTATCTTTTCTTTATTAAAAATCAGTTATTTGTAACAAATTATAGTTTGTGTCTGTTCAGTTCCCAAGGTTTCTCTTGCTCCCTCTTTCCACATAATTCTATAAAGCGTTCTGCATTAACATCTTAGGGTATTACTCATTTCATTCTCTACAAGACACTACACATTAGATACTTTCATTTTATCCTGTTTTCTTCCATAGACTCTCCTGCCCAAATAATTCAGTTAAGAGCCTCTTGCATAAACCACATCAAGGCTTTGTTTATTTTTATTGTTGAATATCCATCTATGCTCTTACAATTCCAGTTTTGCAAAGAAGCGAGGGCTATTAATCAAATTCAACTAAAATGGCTCTTCTTTGGACCATCTCTTTTGGCAAGAGCAAAGAAGTAAACCATGGAAAAGAAATCCATTAGAATCATCATACTTAGGAAATAACATGGTTAGGGATAATTATAATAATGTCTTTTGGTAATATCTCGATTTTTTATACTTGAACACACAGTAGAAAATTGTTCAATGCTCCTACTTCTCTTCATCCACTAAAGATGGAACAGTTATTTCAAGCTGACTTTTGAGTGCTTATGTAGTATATGTGTATGTGGATGCGGGGTGTTTCAGTCTCCTTTTCTGCCTAAAAATGTTATATGGCATATATTTATTTAAAATTTTTTTTGACTTAAGTTTGGTTTGTTTTTTAAAGTTACACAAGGATCCTTACTATATATGATTATTATCTTTGAGTGATGTTGAAATCTTCAAGTTTAATTACTGTTAATGTTGGTTTCAAAATTATCACAATGGAATATAGTTTGCTATTTCAACAAAAATTTCTTTGTTGTTTGGTTAATTTTATTCATGCTCATTTAAAATATTTAAATAATACAGATTAGATGAATCCAAATGTTTTATTATCACATCCATTGGAGCTAACATAATATAGCTCTGTCTATGTCCACACATCAAAGTTGATGAACTGCATTATGAATTTTCCTCACAGTTTAGCAACTCTCTTAGATAAGAAAACTCAAGTGAATGACATTAATTTGAAATTAAAGGTACCTCACCCAGGAAGTAGGGATATCAGCTCAAACCTCCTATAGTTGTCTACCCTTTCCTTGTCAAATTTTAAAGTATGTATTAATCACCCATGGATCATGTTCAATGGAAGATTGTGATTCAGTATATTTGGGGTGGGGACTGAAATTCAACATTTTTATTATATTACCAAGTAATACAGATACTGCTGCTATTAAGTGGAGAGGGGAACCATACAGAGGGAAAATGAAAATGTAGTTTACAAAAGGTAAGAGAAGGGACTTCCCTGACCTCTAATGAAAAATAAAAAGCAAGAAATTTTGAAAGCTCCTAGTGCTATTTCTATGTTTGAGGCATTTCTTGTATTTCTGTTGCTATTCCATTTTGCTTTGTTTTCCCAGAATGGCTTGTTATTTGTGGGAAATTGTCTGGAAATGAAAGGAAATTATTTTTAAATTGTATATATCAATATTCTACAAAGCTTTTGCATTAGGCACTGATTTTTATAAATTTCTAAAACAAAATATATTGAAAATGAGTCCAGCTCAAAGAGAGTTTGAGTCATCCAAACATTTTAGACAGTCAGAAAATCAGAAGTCCTTGTACTTGTAAATACAGAGACTTGCTTAACAACAGGCTTTGTTTTGAATTAGATTACTGCGTAAATTATTCCCTAGTAGAATTTGGGGAAAGATACTGTTCAGCTCATCTCTGCAGGAATATTTTGAGGGAAAACTAATTAAGAGTATCTTTCAAATACCACAAAACTACAGAAATATCACAATTTCATCATCTATAGCAACTGTATCCCAATGTGCTTTGGATGTCAAACTCATCTTTGGTTAGGGGAAAATGCAAGGTACATCCTGCTTGGGATATTTTGCTAAATGATTTGTGAAGAACAGTATATTTACCTCCCACACAGCCATAGTTCCTGGGCCTTTATATTTCAAAGACAAGTAAATAGCAAATGAATGAATAAATAAATAGAAAAAATAAGAAAAAAAGGGAAATGGACACATGTTGACCACAATTAATTTAACCAATATAAATGCATTGACTAAATCGATTACTATCACTGTCAGTTTAAAAAAGAATTACTATCATTTCTAAAAAAAATGACATGTTAACACAAAAATATAGGTAAGGAAAATCTCTAATAGAATATAATATCAAAAATCAACTAGCTTAGTATCTATCATCTGTGTGTAAATTGCTCCCATTTTCAAGCCATGTAAAAGATTTATATTTTATCTTTGCCTATTTTTATTTGTTTCTTGTACATTTGCTTTTTTGTTTCAAATGGAATGTCACTAACCACAAACTGATGAAAACTTCATTACACATTATAGACCAGAAAGAACAAACAAGAATTTTCCTCTTTTTAGAAGGCCTAACTGGATAAGATTTTTTAGCTTGATTCATCTTAGTATTAAGACTGCAGACATCTGGAGAACTAAAATGTGGCACAATTTGTTGTGCAATTTGTGGATTCAGTGAGAAAAGGAGATAAAGTTTTTATTATTATTATTTTTTCTTTTTAATGACAGGTCTCTTCACAACACTTTTCTAAATTAATAGTAACATAAATTTTTACCATAAATAAATGTACATACACATATTAACCAAATATCTTCATCACCTAGTTAGTGAAACCAAGAATTACACTTACTTGGAGGATGTTGGCATTTCTCTAGTTAACCATGTGCTTCAATTGCACTATGAAATATTAATGCTAAGTCATGTTCTCAGTTGCTATGATACTTATTCCTTCTTAGAACTTCTTCGATAGAGTATACAGACAATTTCAAAGGGAATAGAAATAGAGTCATTGCAATTTTTTACTGATAAATTTATTATATGTATATTTAATTAGTCATCATCACTTGAGATATCCAAAACAATAATTATGCAATAATGTTTGGTTCATATAAGAATGGCCCCCTTGAGATCTTGTAATATATGATGCTATTTAAAGTATATTAAATGTATTCATCTTCCTAGAATAAGAAAACACACTACAAAATCTAAGCTTAAAGCAAAGTCCTGTTCAAGAAATTACTCTGCTCATTTTGAAAATGACTAAAAGTAGATCTGGGGAAAGAAAGATAAACACAGACCTTCTCTTATTGAGTAATTATTCCACACTGGGGAAAATAAATAAAATACTATTATATATTTTAAATTACATGATATTTGAAGCACTCCTTTTTAAAGAACTATTAACACATTTGGTTTCATGGTATGACACTTATAAAATCAGTACATTATTGAATAAAAATGAGGTAATACAATAATTATTATTTGGCTGAATTTAACATCTAGTTCAGTGCTGGACACTTAGTTGGCATTTAGTAAATATATGCTTAATGAATAAATCAGTGTAAAGGCAGTTGATTCCTTGAGATTCTCACTTGTCTGATAGTGTTTCTGTATGTATGTAACATTTTATGTAAGACTTGGAATTTAACACAGATTTTCAAAGTTTAAAGACTTAAAATGAACATAGGTGTACTCCACTCTTAAGGAAAATATTATACAATTTTTAAAAATAAAAAAATGATTATGTAATTTTTAAGTATAAAATTGACAAGGTAGGAAACTAATGTATTTCTGTTATCAA
Source organism: Mirza zaza (assembly GCA_008750895.1). Classification (NCBI taxonomy): domain Eukaryota; kingdom Metazoa; phylum Chordata; class Mammalia; order Primates; family Cheirogaleidae; genus Mirza; species Mirza zaza. The sequence continues at coordinate 33,859 of VSMD01041221.1, forward strand.
AGACTCAGGGAATTTTTAGTCCATGGTACATGTCATGTGGGAGGAGATTTTATGTCCATGCTCAGTAAGCTCTATAAGAAAATATATACATTGCAAAATTAAAATAAAAAAATTTGTTTAGAAAACTTGGTCATATAATAAACACAACAAAAAAGAGACAAAGAAAGCAAATTGCTGCAGGAAAAAGAAATTCCTGTTTTCTTGAGTAGGGCAAGATGTGGATGATTGCCAAGGGAAATATGAATTGTAAGATGTATCTATATACTAACATAAATCATCTTATTAAGTCCTTTATTAGCAATAACTTTTGAATGCAAAATAGGAGATAACTTTTCCTAGTAAAACATCTGTAATTTTATTTTGGGCAGGAATTACCTTCCCAAAGCAGTTTTGTTACAAGAATGTACCTTGACGACAACTTTATAAGGAATAGAAAGAGAACCTGTCACAATGCAACAATTGTTTATAGATAGATATTTCATTTGGGTACACATCCTACTGTTGTGTAGTAATGTATATCAAACTTTGATTTTAGGAGAGTGGGCTAGAAAGATTGAAATCACTTTTATGGAGTATTTCTGCATGGCACAAAAGCATATTGTAATATATGTCAATGATAGATTTTATATCAATTAATATTTTATTTCAAGAAATATTATTTACTTTTATTATTTTATTTTAAGTGGCCATATATCTAATGCCAAACACTGAAATATTGACTGAATCTACATCATATATTATTACTCTAGTAGATTTTTAATAAAATTTATAAAATATTTTACTCATGATTACAGAGTATTTTCACAAAGAATTCCAAAAAGTCAATTTATACTTAATAATATTGTTTCCAACTAGATATAGGTCAGTAAATTTTTCTATAAAGGCAAAGATACTAAATATTTCAGGTTTTACAGGCCTGAAGGCAAAATTCAGGATATTACATAAGTACTTATGTAACAAGAGAAAAAATAAAGTTTCACTATTTTTATAGATGAAATTAAAAATATAATAGTTGAGTATAGTTTGTAATTATTTTAATAATTGCAGCAAAAACTAATTTATTTTTTTTCTTTTTTTTCCCAGCATATTATGGGGGTACAAATGTTAAGGTTACGTATATTGCCCATGCCCCCCCATCCCCCCTCGAGTCAGAGATTCAAGCATGTCCATCCCCCAGATGGTGCGCATCTCATTCATTATGTATGTGTATACCCATCCCCTTCTCCCCCCTCCCACCTGCCGGACACCCAATAAATGTTATTCCTATATGTCCACTTAGGTGTTGATCAGTTAATACCAATTTGCTGATGAGTACATGTGGTGCTTGTTTTTCCATTCTTGGGATACTTCTCTTAATATAATGGGTCCCAGCTGTATCCAGGAAAATACAAGAGGTGCTAGATCACCGTTGTTTCTTATAGCTGAATAGTACTCCATGGTATACATATACCACATTTTATTAATCCACTTGTGTATTGATGGACACTTGGGTTGTTTCCACATCTTTGCTATTATGAATTGTGCTGCTATAAACATTCAAGTGCAGGTGTCTTTTTCACAGTGTCTTTTGTTCTTTCAGGTAGATGCCCAGTAATGGGATTGCTGGATCAAATGGTAGATTGACTTGTATTGCTTTAAGGTATCTCCATATTGCTTTCCAAAGAGGTCAAACTAGTTTGCAGTCCACCAGCAATGTAGGAGTGTTCCTCTCTCTCCACATTCACGCCAACATTTACTGTTTTGGGACTTGTTAATAAAGGCCATTCTCACTGGAGATAAATGATATCTCATTGTAGTTTTGATTTGCATTTTGCTAATGTTTAGAGATGTTGAGAATTTTTTCATGTTTGTTGGCCATTATTCTGTCTTCTTTTGGAAAGTTTCTGTTCATGTCCTTTGCCCACTTTTTGATAGGGTTGTTTGATTTTTCCTTGCTGATTTTCTTGAGTTCTAAATAGATTCTAGTTATCAGCCCTTTATCAGATATGTAGCTTGCGAAAATTTTCTCCCATTCTGTGGGTTGTCTTTTTGCTCTCATGACAGTTTCTTTGGCTGTGCAGAAACTTTTTAATTTGATCAGGTCCCATTTATTTATTTTTGTTGGTGCTGTGATTGCCTTTGGGTCTTCCTCATAAATTCTTTGCCTAGGCCAATGTCTAGAAGAGTGTTTCCTACATTTTCCTCTAGAATTCTAATAGTTTCACATCTAAGGTTCAAGTCTGTTACTCAGCATGAGTTGATTTTTGTGAGAGGCGAAAGGTGTGAATCCTGTTTCAATCTTCTACATGTGTCTATCCAGTTTGCCCAGCACAATTTATTGAATAAGGATTCTTTTCCCCAGTGTATGTTTTTGTGTGCTTTATTAAATATTAGATGGCCATATGAGGATGGTTTTATAGTTGAGTTCTCTGTTCTGTTCCACTGGTCAATGTTCCTATTCTTGTGCTGTACAAAGCTGTTTTAATTACTATA